>JALPQD010000052.1:2351487-2624110 GCA_023101885.1 Typhlomys cinereus
ATGGTGGTTCCTGAATTTGCCTGTGGTTCTACACACACACACATACATACACACATGCGCACATATGTGCACATGCGCAATTGAATAAAAATAAATAAATAAACAAAAGAAATCCTCTACAAATATCACGTTTGGGTTGACTTGTTGTTTTACATGTTGTAGTGTTTGTTTCACAAATGTAGGTGAGCTTATATTTGGATATATATGTCCAGAATGATGAGTTCTTCTTGATGTTTTCTTCCTTTAATGAGTATGTAGCATCCTTCTATATCTCTGTATTAGTCAGGTTCTCTAGAGATGCAGAATCGACACAATGAATATATATATATATATATATATATATATATATATATATATATATATATGAAATGTATTGAGTTGGCTTACAGATATGGCCAAGGTAGTCCATTGATGGCTGCTAGTAGCTGTTCAGTTCAGTAGTCAAGTGGGTGATGGCTGAAGGCTGAAGAATTCCTAGAGTCTTTAGTCCAGCCAATGACTTGGAGGGTCAGAAGGCTAAAAGGTTGAGGAAATCAGGCATTGGAAGGAAGAGCGTTTCCTAGCACAGCTGCAATAAGCATCTCTTCTCTTTGGTGGCTCCTTTTTATATGATGTAGTACTGGAAGGATCCTATGAGATCTTTAGAGGTTCTGATAGGATCAATGGTGGGTATAATCCTATCAGGTGATCTCAGTTGATCCTTGCAGATGTGATCTCAGCCCCTCTTAACTATCACAATCTCTTAAGATTTGTTTTGGTTTTAAGTCTTTTTTGTCAGATGCTAGGATTGCTACTCTTGCTTATTTCCTTGTTACATTCATTTGTAGTATCTTTGACAATCTTTTGTTCCAGAGATTGTGTCTATCTTTCAAGATGAGGTATGTTTCTTGGAGGCAGCATATTGATGGGTTGTGGCTTTTAATCCATGTTGTCAGTCTATGTTTCTTGATTGGGGAGTTGATCCTATTGATGTTTAAGGTTATAATTGCAATGTTTGTGTTGATTCCTGAAATTTTAGGGTTTGTACATTTTTTGTGTTGGAAGTTCTTTTCCTGGTAGTTGTATTAGCATTATTATTACTTTTTATTCCTTTGAGTATGCTGATCCATTTCTTTTGTCTTGAGAATTTTTCTGGTATCTTCTGTAAGCCCGATTGATTTGATAAATAAGAAGGACTTTATTTTCTCAGGAAATTTTTTTTTCTCTTTTAAGCATGACTAATAGCTTGACTGTATATAGAAGCCTGGGTTGGACTTTATGATCTCTTATGCCTTGAAGAATGTCTCTCCAAGCTCTTCTGGCTTTTACTGTTTCCATTGAGAAGTCAGCTGTTATTCCAATAGGCATGCCTTTAAATGTGACTTGGTTTTTTTTCTCTTGAAGCTCTAAGAATATTCTCTTTGTCTCATACCTGAGATGTTGTTACTGTTATTTGCCTTACTGTGCAATATGCATCTTGTACTTAGATGGGGTACTCTTTCCTTTGGTGTGGGATATTCTTATTTATGATCAACTAAAAGATTTGAGATGTAGTTTATCTTGAGTTTTTTGTTCTAGGATTCCATGAATGCATAAGTTTGGCTTATTCATAGTATCCCATAGTGCTTGAATGTTGTTTTCATGTTTTTTTAACTTTCCAGCTTCTTTAAGTGCCCAATCCTGTTTTGTTAGCTTATCTTCCAGATCTGTTATTCTGTCTTCTGCTTGATCTATTCTGTGTGTGATACTCTCTTTTGGATTTTCAATTTCGGTTAGTTTAGCTTTGAATTCCAGTTTAATTTCTGTATTAGTTAGGGTTCTCTAGAGTTACAGAATTCACAGAATGAATATATATATATACACATATATATGAAATTTATTGAGTTGGCTTACAGATTGAAAAGAGCACAAATTGAAAAGCAGTGAGCTGAGTTATAAACTAAATTTCACAGCTCCAATCTTATACTACATATGACATGATTAGTGCTTGAATTTTTTTGTCAAAACTCAATCACAGAAACAAAAGAAGAAAGAAAAGAAAAAAGAAGCCTCTCACTGAACATTTTCCTACTCAACCATCTCCTTTTCAAATGCCTCCAATAAGTCCCTATAAAACAAGTATCCTATGTCCATTTACCAAGTTAATTGTCACTCAATTGCATCCTCACCTACCCATTTTCTCAAGCCGTAAACCAGACAGCAATTCTTGGTTCTGACATTTTCTTCATCCTTTACCAAGAATTACCTAAGATGTTACCTTCTGAACAAATACAACCCAAGTCTTTCTTCTTGCCCACTATAACCGTCCTAGTGAAAATTTCTCCTGCTTCTTGCCTGATTACTATGATGGTAGAGTCTTAATTGTCTCTGAAGCTCATAATATTATCCAGTACACTA
Source organism: Typhlomys cinereus (assembly GCA_023101885.1). Taxonomy (NCBI): domain Eukaryota; kingdom Metazoa; phylum Chordata; class Mammalia; order Rodentia; family Platacanthomyidae; genus Typhlomys; species Typhlomys cinereus. Next base: position 2,353,864 of record JALPQD010000052.1, read on the forward strand.
TGCATGATGTAACAGAAAAAATATTTGCATAACATGAGCCTAGGGTCATTTTGTAGTGCCTGTTGGGAAAAAGGAACATAATTTTTCTCACTATTATTCTTACACATTTGCAGAATCTCTTATTTCTCCTCAAGCTCCTCAAAAGAAGCAGTGAATAAGCTTTTAATATTAGTATGCTGTGTAAACATACTGCTGCTCACACATAATACTCAATGCAGAGACAAAATGCAGACTGAAGTCTAAGAGAATAGCAGTAAGTAGCCCATTACTAGCATACATGTGAGCCTACCAAATGTTAAAGCATGTAGATGTCCTTAATTCCAAAGGATCAGCAGTCACCTTAAAGAAGTCACCTTATGCTGGCAAAACTGGATCTCCACATGCAGAAGATTAAAGCTGGAACCGTACTTGTCACCATGTACAAGACTTAATTCCAAATGGATCAAGGACCTTCATATAAGGCCAGAGACTATAAAAACCATAGGTGAAAGGGTAGGGAACTCCCTCGAGCTGATTGGGCTAGGCCAACAGTTCCTAAACAGACATCCAGTGGCACAGTTACTGCTACCAACTCTCAACAGTTGAAATCTTGTGAAATTAAAGAGCTTCTGTTCAGATAAAGAGATTGTACCACGAGCTCAAAGGCAACCCACAGAATGGGAGAAAATCTTCACTAACCACATATCTGATAAAGATCTATTATCCAGAGTGCACTAAGAACTTAGAAAACTAAACACCAAGGAAACAAATGGCCCAATAAAAAAATGGGCCCTGGAACTTAAAAGAAACTTTGCCAGGGATGAAATTAAAATGTCTAACAAATATCTGAAAAGATGCTCCACTTCCTTAGCCATCAGGGAAATGCAAATCAACATTTCCCTGAGATATCATCTCACCCCGGTCAGGATGGCAAAAAATCCACAATACAAACAAATTCTGGAGAGGATGTGGAGAGAGGGGAACTGTCCTACATTGCTGGTGGGAATGCAGGCTCACACAACCACTCTGGCAAGCCGTCTGGAGATTCTTCAAGAAATTAAAGATTGAAATGCCATATGACCCTGCTATTCCACTTTTGAGAATAAGCTGCCATACAGAAAAAATTCACCTTGATAGCACAAGCATGACCATGTTCATAGCAGCACTGTTTACAATAGCAAAGTCATGGAATTAACCCAAATGTCCAACAGTTCACGAGTGGATAAGGAAAGCGTGGTACATCTATGCAATGGAGTACTACTCAGCCATCAAAAATGATTTATTACTGGAATTTGCCAGGAAATGGACGTCATTAGAAACAATTATATTAAGTGAAGTATCCCAGATCCAGAAAATTAAGCGCCGTATGTACTCCCTAATAGGTGGCTCCTAGTACCAAACCCACCCAGCCCACCTAGAGACACTCAAAGATAAATCTCTGTAATACCTGCAGTAATTGCAAGGATTATGACCAGGAGGGATGGGGTAGGAGGGCCACACCACAAACAAGGAGAGAAGGGACCATGTTATAGCAGAGAAAATAGGCCTCCATCAAGGACTGCAAGTAAATAATGAGACACTTGGTTAAGTTCACAGACTTTCGTTCCTGATCATTTACAACTGAGGGGGTATAATCTCACCAGAAGGGGAGGGCATATAGTTTGTTAGATAAAAAGTAAACATTTTGCAAATGGGTGATTGACCCCTCCTTCACTGTGGTTTCCTACTTTTATTACGTCTACCTTTGAATATACTCTTATAACAAGACTCTAATTTAGCAGCTTTTTATCTCTGCCCAAGTGGTGACATACAATACCCATCAGGATGGAGTGAAGGGCATTGCAGGAGCAGCAAAACTGCAAAAGAAAATCAACGAACCATAATCCAGAACTTCAGAGACTCTATATCAACCACCTAGAACTAGGCCAGCCTAATCTCTCCCCATTCTGAAGCTCAGGGAAATTCACGGAAGAGGGGGTGGTAAGACCGTAAGAGCACAAGGATGGGAGGAGCAATGATATGCAAGATACTCCACACAAGTTAGGGCCAAAGCAATCATAATTGGACTTTGCATGCCCTGCGCAATGTCCAACACACTACTGACCCCACAAAGTCTAGCATTTGCTAAAGGCACCAATATCCTTGGAGGTAAGGGATTGACAGCCACAGTAGTGTTCCTATGTTTAAGGGGAACACAGGAAAGGGTTCAGGGAAAGGCCACTGGGTCCTTGTATGTCATCGGAGAGGCGGGCCCAGAGGAGAGTCTGGCATGCACATTAAAGGATTCTCCAGGGATTGGGAGGGAGGCACTGGGGAATGAGGAGGGAGGGGTGAGGGGAAGGGGAGCAGGGGGTTTGGGGGAAGGAGGAGGGAGGGAGGGAACCGGTGTACCTATTAAGCTTGTATGAGAGGAAATAATAATAAAAATGTTTTAAAAAGTCACCTTAAAGCAATTATACTCATTACTAGTAAGAAAAAAAATTGAAACCCAAAAAATAAAAACTATATTATACAAAGATATTATTGGAAAAAGATTGCACATTTTGACATGTAAAAAAGATTATATGATAACAGAAACACTATTAGCACTATACTAATTTTTTCTTATCTGGAATAGCAGAATTAAAAACCAAGTTCTTTTTACATCCGATAAAATGTTTCAACAACCATATTACATGACTATTGTTTCTAAACAAATAGACAAGAGTTTTCAAGCACAGGGACTGGAGTAAAGCTAAACACTGTCTTTATTAATCTTAGACATCATAATTTCCATTTTTAAATACATTTTAGACTTAGTTAACATCTTCCTCTCCCTTAGAATAGATCTGTAATAGTTCATTTAGTTGGTAACTTGACTGGATCTGAGATTAACTAACAAATCAGCCATCAGACCACCTGAAGACATTGTATGAATTAAGCTATTATAAATAAAATGACCCACTTCAAATGTGGGTGACACCTTCCAGTAGCAGACCAGATAATAAGAAATGTAAGAAAAGAGAGTTCTCTCTCTCTCTCTCTCTTTCTCTCTCTCTTTCTCTCTTTTTCTCTTTTTCTCTGTAAGAAAACTCATCTTTCCTGCTACTTCCATTCTTTAATGAAATCAGAATCTAAGTTCTTCCAATGTGACTGAAATCTAGAGACTCTGTAGGAATTCTCCCACCTTTGATAGACTGCTAAGATATTCAGCTTCTGCGCTGAGCAGTCATTATTAGATTCCCTAGCCTTTAGCATAAGACAATCCAAAAAGTCACATGTATGTGTATATATATATATATATAGATATATGTTCATTCTATTGTTCCTGTTCCTCTAGAGAACCCTGATTAATATAACATCTATCCTTCCCATGCCATGCAGTAGACCATTTGCCTAATATACCAGTTGGAGAGTTATTCTGTCTATTCACATGAAACATGTTCAGAAACTCTTCTGTCACGACAATTGAGGTTCTAAGTCTCTGACTAGACCTTTATGCACAGAAAGATGGCCTTAATGTACTGATACATAAGAATGATTTAATTAGGAAAATTCACCAGTACCACCATACCCGGCCAATATATACACAAATCACTTCCTCTTATTGGATACAAATTACAGAAACTTGTACATGGGGTTGGGGAAAATCTGTTGATTTTCATGTGAAGGGTCCCACAGTTGCTTTGCAGAAGCAGTTACCTAACTCTCTTGAAGAAATCAAGTCCTATATCAACAACTCTGTACCCCACCACCAGAATTAAATCTTCAGACACTCAACCTACCCTTACATGATACAGTTTCACAGAAACTCAGTCTTTAGGACTCCATAGTAGTTCCTCATTTTCATCCCCTTCTTCCAAAAAAACCTTGATTTAGATCTATATGTATAAAATTCTAAGCCAGTTAACCAGGCTTTTCACCATCCCATGGGAGGCCTCCTCCTGCTATTGTATTTTTAATCTGGCTGTTTTGGAAAAAAAAAAAGTCTATAGGTTACTAAGTGCAAGATGTGAAAAAAGAAAGGAAGAAGCTGTGAAAAGCAGGAACAGCTTAAGGGAGTGGACTGGGGCCCACTCCCAGGCAGAACTGTTTCTGGTGATACCCTGAACCAAAAATACCTTTTCTTCTGCAGCCCCATTGTTTTTTTTTTTTTCAGGCCACATTGCCATACAGTCAGAAAGTCTACCAGTTGAAAATTCACATGATTTAACAAAGCACCCTCCTGCAGAAATGCCTGAGAAGGTTCAGGTACCTAGTCCTCATTTGTAATTTTGAATACATTCAATTACATGGCTTTCTTCCAAACCTATTTCCTCTATGTAATCTGCCAACCTAAGGGCAGAAAATCAGGGACATGCAAACAAAGTTCTGAAAATCAGGAGATGGGTAAGTTAAATTCTGCAATACAGAAACTTAGAATATAAACAAAGGGCCTGTTTGTTGCTACCTAGTCCAATCATCCACCATGTGAAGAATCCTAAGTAACGTAAAGATACTGGATGCCTGATGCTGGAGAAAGAAGGGAAGGAAGAGGACATCAAACTGAATAGTACTAAAAGACAACTTTACACATTGCAAAAATTTACTCAACGGTAAGAATTCATATCAGAATAGAATAAAGGACTATTCCCTTGTGTGTGTGTGTGTGTGTGTGTGTGTGTGTGTATGTGTGTGTGTGTGTGTGGTGTGTGTGTGTGTGTGTTTTATGTGTGGTCATTGTAGCAGTTACTATTTTGGTGCAGTGAGACAACACTCATGACTCAAGCAACTTAAGGGAGAAAAGGGAGATTTATTTGGTTTACAGTTCTAAAAAGGAAATATAATCCATTATGTTGGAAAAGGCATAACTGGCTGGCAGAAGCCAGAAGTGGCTTAAGTCATGTCCATCATGAAATCTGAGAAAGAGCTAACAAGCTGCAAGAGCAGACTTCTAGCAGAAGCAGGGAAGGGCTAACCAACCTCAAGGACCACCTCTTATGACATGTCTTCCTCTATCCAGGCTCCACCTCCCAAAGGTGTCATGACCTTCCCAAATAACAACTAAGGATTCAACCGTGGGAGGAAACTTTTATTTAAACCATGGCAGACATGAATGTATGTGTGTGTGCATTTATGTATGGAGGACAGAAGTCAACCTCATTGTCATTCCTCAGGATCTATCCACCTTGCTTTTTGAAACAGAAATCTCACTGAGCTGGAGACACTGAGCAGGTTAGGCTACAAAGTCAGTAAGCCCCAAGGATCCATTTGTCTTCACCTCTGTAGCACTAAGATGTATGTGTCCCCAAGCTCCTTTGTTTTTTCTTTCTTTTTTTTCTTTTTTTTTTCTTTTTTTTTTTTTTTTTTTAGCCTGGGCTCTAGGGCTTACTCTGATTCTCATGCTTATGCCTGACTGGGCTATCTTCCCAGCCCTCTTGTGATCTTCGTAAGGGAACCTTCTCCTATCTACATCAGACAAGCAACACTAACATTAAAATAAGCTGGGATTAATTGGGTTTATGGGACTGTGACTGGTAACATTAGGGAATGCATAAACTACCATTTCCAAGTTTTAAGCACCTAACTTAAAAGTACAGTCAAGTTTTAGAATGCAGTTCTTCTGTTATTTGGAAATCTTCTTCTTCCCCTTGTTTTATTTTAGCTCCTCCATTACTCTAATGTTTGTACACATAGACAGGTGTTGCACTCATTCTTGGCCAAAGAAGCTTCTCTTTACAACCAGTGGTGGCGTAATAGTCTCAGTTGTCAACTTGAGGAAAATCTAAAATCATCTGGAAGATAGGCTCCTGTGTTAGTTTGGAAAATTATCTTGATTGTGTCAATTGATGTAGGAAGACCCATCTTAATTCTGGGTGAGAATACTTCCTATTTGGAGGCATTGGATTATATCCAAAAGCGAGCTGAGGAGCAGCAAACATACATGCATTAATTAATTGTTCTATTCTTGCCTGTGGATGAGGTACAGTCAGCTCATTCAAGCCCTGCTGCTCTAACTTTTCTGCCACTATGGGCTATAACCTGGAATTGTGAACCAAATAAATCCTTTCTCTCTTAAATTGATTTTGTTAAGGTATCTTATCATAGTAACAGAAAAAAATCGTGACAGGAAGTAAATGCAGAGACTCAATGCTAGCCAACATGTTGGGAACAAATGACATCAATGGGATACCTATCTTACCTACTCTGAGGCTGAGAGAACATTTCAGAAGAGTGAGAAAAAGAATATAAGTATTAGACAATGGGAAGAGCCATGAAACTATGTGAACTGGCCATGACATGCGTGAACATCTTTGGTTGACTGACATGAGGCTACATAGATGTTTTTTGTACAAGATAATGGTGGGGGACTCATGAACCTCCACTCAGGGGAGCTAATTTCAGTCATAGTACAGGCTCCTAGGGGGAGAAGTATAAGCACTGATGTGTTACGCATGTTTCTGTGGATCACAAAGCAAAGCTGGAGCAAAATGAAATGAAAGTGAGATGAGAACTCAGTGGGAAAAAGAGGGGGTTGTTTGGAGTGGAACGAGAATAACAGAAGGTACAAGAATGTGACTAGAATGCCTTATGCACATGTATGAAATTGTTAAGAGCCAAATTAAGAAAATGAAAAATGATATCAAACTGTTTAAAAAACAATGTATAAAGGAATATGTGAAAGAAAATGTCATAATGTAGCCTATTAAGTTAATAATAATTGGATCATTATAAATTTGAAACATAAAGACTAATCATAAATATAAGATATAATTATCAAAAATTTTCCTGTGGTTCTGGGCTATGTGCTTTTCAAAAGGTTTTAGGAAAAAAAATCTAGGTAAAGATGCACATACATCATCAAAATATATGAAAAGAGAAATTCCTGCCCTATCTACCTCCATGGGAATGTTATAATGAGATAGAAAGTGTGAAAATATTAGCAAACCTTAAAGTACTATTGAAATCCTGGCTGATTTCTTCTTTTATTTAAGATGGTTTTATTTGTATGTTTATTTTAGTTCTAAAAATGGGGGATTTCATCTAGTCATATGTATTTCATCTGATCATATGAATTCTAGGAAGATTGTCACACAAAAAACAGATTCTAAGTGATCAGAATCTTAAGTCAGCCCATCAGTCTCCCACGCTTCTCATACGCATAGCTTCAGCCAACCACTATTAGCTGATGATAACCAAATATTTATCTCCAGGTCCATCTCTCACTTGAGTTTCAAACCCATATTTATAACTGCCTACTGATGCTCTCCACTTGGATGTCCTACAGGAAATACCACTTTAACGAGTCAAAAACTAAACTTTGTCATCCCCTTTTCCGTACTCTGTCCATTCCAAGCCACAACTCTGCCATTCTGTAGGCATACTCCCAGATTTCTCAATGCTGTTACTTACAGCTTCATTTCTCATTTTCCCTCACTTTTATTGTATAAGAAGTCATTCCCAAATCCTTCAACTTTACTCTCCATAAATCACCTATACCTCCCTTTTTATCTAGTTTAGGACCACAATATTTCCTTCTGCTACAAGTGTGATTTGTACAGATAATTCTCCTGTAAGTCCCCTTCAGTGATTTCCTATTGAAAAGGCTTGAAATTTCTTCTCCTTAAAATGGCATGCTGTGCCTTCTTAAAATAACTCTTGTCTACCTAACAGTTTCATGTAGTTTTATTCTTTCATTAACATTATATTGCTCCAACATCTATTTTATGTATTTGTGTTTTGCATATTTCAGAACACCTCTGCTATGCATCATTTTGAATGTCATACTGAGGGTTTCTTTTGTTACTATACAGTATTTTTCCCACATGTATACAATAAATTTAAGTCATTTCCACCCCATATTTCCTCATCCATACTCTTCCTACTGAAAACCTTCACAAATCATCTTCATACTTTAATGTGTGTGTGTGTGTGTGTGTGTGTGTGTGCGTGTGTGTCCGAATTTAATAAGGGATGCCTGCACTACCATGTTCCTGGGTACTTATTGGAGCACACTCTATTAATTTTTTACAGTTATTTGAACCCTAAAGTAGTATCACAACCCATTCTAAAAACATGCATTTACTGAGTATATTTGATGTCTAAATTTTATTCTAAGTGTTGGCAGCTCATTACTAAATAGGACAATGCATAAAAACCACATGGTTTGACTTATATTTTAGAAAGCAAGGAGTGGAGTCAAAGCACACATAACTCTGTTCAGTAAAGTGTAGGAACTAGTACCTAGCCAAGCTAAAATTATTACATATGTGATTTTGATTTTTAAAGAGAAAGAAGGACTCTTACATAGTCTTTGAAGATGTTGAGTTTTTTTGTCAACAGTTCTAAGATATTTCATAAACATAATTGTATTAAAAATAAAAAATTTGACAGCAAAATATACAGACATAATCCTATATTTAAAGTATGAAATTAATTTATTTCTTATTCTTATGTTCAAAGAGCTTAAGATATAATTGATTGAAGTGGTACGTATACACAATGGAATATTATTTAGCTATTAAGAAAGATGAAATGAGAAAATTCACAAATAAATAGATTGAAATGGAAAAAAAAATTGTACTGAGGGAGGGAGAAAATTCAGACCCAAAAAGACAAATTGAAAGGTATACAGACACTAACATTAAACTTGCAGGTCTGTGCAGCTTGTAGCCTCCAGCCCAGGAACTTCCTTTAGCAATAGATGGCCATAAACAGAATGGATGACCATGGATGACCACTCAGCCTCCAGATGGGGGCTCCCTACCAATCACACCATCTCTTGCTGGTTTGCTTAGGGCTTAACTCAACTATCAATTTATTTATTTATTAAAACTTATTTTATATACTAACCAGTTTCTGTCCCTGCCCTCATTCCTCCCTTCCTTCTTCTTCTCCACCCTCCTTTCCCTTCACTATCCGTCCCTATCCCTCCTGCCCTTATATCTCTCTTCATGTGTGAACTATAGGGCAACATTCCAGGCACCTGTATTAATAAGGCACCAGGCCTCTGGTAGTATAAATGACTCTTCGGTGGGTAAACCCACAGGGGAGAAGCTTCTCTTCACTTGTCCAGCACCTTCCCCTAGGATTTCCACTGATAGTAATTTGTTTCTCCTGAAATGTCCTCGCTGGTTCAAGAAGAAATGCTGGTATGTCAGCCACTGTATAGATTTGAGAGTTGTAGATCTCATTGCAATATGCTCCTAAATGCAGCAGCCCAATCAAGACTGAGGGCACTAGCCCAAAGTCCCGACTGCCCCCACCACACACAATACCTTTAGGTTCTTACAATCTTACTACCCCCTCTTCTGCAAGGTTTTCTGAGCCTTGGGATGGGAAGGAATTTGGATTGACTGATTAGGACTGAACATTCTAGGGTTGTCAACACTCTGCTCTTTGGTCGGTTGTAGGGGTTTTTTTTGTTTGTTTTATTTTGGTGGGTTTTTGCTTTGGTAATCTTCCATTACAATAGGATATATATTAGTTGAGTGTTGAAATTTTTCTTATCTAAGGATGCAATATAATAAAAGGTGTTTAGATGGTGGTTTACTATAAGTAATTATATTTGATACTAAGACATGTGTTCCTGTCTAATGTTTATTCTCTACCCTTCCACTGTTCTATTTGTCTGTCTTCTTTTGTCTCCACTCTTTTGGGATCTTCCTCTGCACCCTAACTTTGTTTCTGTGTAGTCTGTAGATGTTATAAGAGCTTCTGTTTGATAATATCATTCTGAAGATTAAACAGTTTGATCCTATTATAAAAGAGAACACATAGCTTATATCCTTCTGCGTTTGGTATATTTCACTCAGTATAATTTCTTCCAACTCCATCTATTTACATCAAATTTCATTAACTCATTTTTCTGGACATCTGGATAGTATTCCATTATATATATGCATCACATTTTAATTAACTGTTCATCTACTTCTTTATGAGAGGGAGAGAATAGAGAGAGAGAGAACAGAGAGAGAAGAAAGAGAGAGAAACATCAGAAACAGAAAGGCCAAAAACTGTTTCTTTACTTTTTAACCAAGGGTGTGTATGTTGTACATGTGTGTGTGTGTGTGTGCGTGTGCATGTGTGTGTATGTGAGAGAGAGAGAGAGAGAGAGATAATATATAGAGAGAAAATAAAAATGAGTTAACATTGTTGTTCATTGTATATATGTGCATACATGAGACAGAAACAGGCAGAAATGGAAAAAGAGACAGAGAGTTATTGAGATGTAGGAGTTGATTACATAGGTTTGAAATTATCTCATTATGAGCTATATAGTTTAAATTATTATACACATTATGTCAGTTGTCTTTCAGTGATTGTTTCTATTGCTGTGCAGTTTCTTTCAATTCAATCCAGTCTCTTTTATGTGTCTTATTGCTTTTGTTGTCTTTGTTTTTTATGTCATATCTAAGAAATAGTTGCCAAAACTAATATAGAAAGAATTTTTCTATTTTCCTCTCAAAGTTTTAGTTTCAGGACTTGTGTTTAGTACTTAATCCCTTTTGTGTTTACTTTTGTGCATGGTATAAAGGAGAGAGCAATTTCACTCTTTTTATCTGAATATCTACTTTTTCTAACACTGTTTATTGAAGAAACTCCCCTTTAACCATTGTGCATTGTTGGCATCTATGTCAAAGATTAATTGTACACATATGGGATTGTTTGGGAGTTAACTATTCTGTGACAATGATCAATGTATCAATTTTTAGTACAAAAGCAACCTGGCCTTACATTGGGGGCATTGGGTATTGAACAGTGTCTCATACGTGTTGTGCAACCATTTTGTCACAAAGCTACAACCTAACCTTTTTCTCTTTAAATTTAATTTTAAGGCTAAGTTTCCCAGACTGACCTCAAACTTGTGATCCTTCTGCCTCATTTTCCTCCATTGCCAAGATCACAGTTTTCTACTGCTATGCATAAATGATATTATTTTTAATTACTGTACTTTCACGATATATTTTGAATCTGGAATTGTGATTTTTTGGCCCTGTTCTTTTTTCTAATAAAAATATTTTATTACATTTTTTGCCTAGCTGTACAAGTACCACTTTCTTTCCCTCCCCCCTTACTTTTCCTCTTTCCACCCCCCACCCCCACCCCTTTTCCTTCCCTCCTCTCTTTATTATATATATATATATAATAGAGTTTTATTTGGTCGTAAATAAAAATGTAATAATAACATTTACAAAATGGATGCATCAGGAAATCATTATGTAAAAGTATCCCAGACTCAGATATAAAAACACTGCATGTTTTCTCCTTTTATTATTTATTTATTTGGTGTGTGTGTGTGTGTGTATCAGAGAGCACTGTGTGTCACTGTGGAGGCCCAAGGGTGACTTCAGGAATCATCATGAATTGCTTCTATCTCCTTTGCTTTCCTCTGGGATTTTCCAGGCTCTGCCTACTAGGGCCAGAAGTATAGGTCGCTGCCATTTCTGCCTGGTGTTTTTAACGTAGGACCTGGACTCTGAATTCAGGACCTTCTGCTTGTGAGGCAGATTCTTAACCCCTGGGCCATCTCTTCAGCCCCTACACACACACACACACACACACACACATATATATGAATTTTAACTCTTATATGTGCATATGTATGTGTATGGATGAATGTAGGTCATGAACTTTTCATGAGCATGGGGGGGAGAGGTTTTAAGGGAGGCTTGAGAGGACAAAAAGGGCAATGTGGCATGTAACAGAAGGGGGTGACTGGGAAGAAGAATACAGCTAACAAGAAGGGACATGGAGAAGGGAGAGAGTGGAGAAGTAAGACCAATGAAAAGCAAAGTGTGAGGATACCACATGAATTCCATTACTTAGTATACCACTTTTTTAAAAGCTAATAAAAATAAACAATAAGATTTTACATTTTCATAATTTATTTTTCACTAAAAGGATAACAGCATACTTCAGTAGGTTATTCTATTATTAAAAAGACATTTATTAAATAAGACTGTGTTCTGTCCTACTGGCTTTTTGAAATATCCAGCCAAACCACAAAAATTAAAACAATGTAAGCATATAATAATAGTAAGAGATTATTCATTTTGAAGATCAGCTTTTTGCTATTTATAGATGGATAATGTATAAATTTGTAATTATTTAAAACATAGTCACAGAAGACAGACTATGGGCAACCTCCATACCATGGTTACCTCCAGAGAGAGAAAGTGGGGTGAAGGGGCAGAGGAATGGGCATTCATTGTCTGCTAATATATAGTAGTTGACTTATTCTTTTGGTTTAATTTTTTTTAGTTATTCAATTGTGCGTGTGTGTGTGTGTGTGTGTGTAGAACCACAGGTGAATTCGGGAACCACCATGGACCGCCTCCACCTCCTCCTTGTTTAATCTGCCCCTAGATTCACAGGCTCCGCCCTACCAGGACCAGACCCCTCCCCCCCTCGCTTCCACCCGGCATCTATATGTGGGGTCAAGGATCCGAACTCAGGACCTTCCGCCTGCAAGGCAGAGGCTTAATCCTTGAGCCACCTCTTGTGATTGTTTCTACTTAATATTTTTTAGGTTAGCATCCAAAGTAATGGGCTTCTTCATGGCGTCTTCATTCATATGAGTCATGCCACTTCATAATTACTGGTTCCCTTCTCCTGCTGCCTACCCCTTGTTCCTCATCCCCAGCTGGTTCCCTAACTCGCCTACAGTAAGCACTCCTTCCATTTCCTGTATGTACATTCCATTTCCTTAAAAGCTCTTCCTCCCCTCTCATGAACTCCTTTCTAGTTTTGTGTTTCATGCACACATATGCTTTTTATTTTTATTTATTTATTTATTTTTTGCTGACCTTGTTTTCATTTCATCACCCTTTTTTTTTAAATTTCAGCTCATACAAACTTATTAGATACACCAGTTCCCTCCCTTCCTCCTCCTCCCCCCGTACTCCCTGCTCCCCCTCCCCACCCCTCTCCCTCCCCATCCCCCAGTGCCTCCCGCCCCAATTCCCAGAGAGTCCTTTCTTGTGCATGTCTGATTTTCCTCTGGGCCCTCCTCTCCGATGACATACAACGACCCAGTGGCCTTTCCCTGAACCCTTTCCCGTGTTCCCCTTAGGTATAGGAACACTGCTGTGGCTGCCAATCCTTTGCCTCCAAGGATCTTGGTGCCTTTAGCAGATGCTAGACTTTGTGAGGTCAACAGTGTGTTGGACAATGCACAGGGCATGCAAAGTCCAATTATGATTTCTTCAGCCCTAACTAGTATAGAGTATCTTATATATCATTGCTCCTCCCATCCTTTTGCTCTTACACTCTTACCGCTCCCTCTTCCACAAATTTCCCTGAGTTTCAAGATGGGGAGAGATTAAGCTGGCCTAGTTCTAGGTGGTTGATATAGAGTCTCTGAAGTTCTGGATTGTGGTTTGTTGATTTTCTTTTGCAGTTTTGCTGCTCCTGCAATGCCCTTCACTCCATCCTGGTGGGCATTGTATGTTACCCCCTGGCCAGAGACAAAAAGCTGTTAGAGTCTTGTGATAAAAGCACATTCAAAGGTAGATGTCATAAAAGTGGGAAACCATACTAAGGGAGTGGTCTATCACCCATTTGCAAAATGGTTACTTTTTATCTGCCAGACTATATGCCCTCCTCTTCTGGTGAGATCACACCCCCTCAGTAGTAAATGATCAGGAACAAAAGTCTGTGAACTTAATCAGATGTCTCATTACTTATTTGGGTCCTTGGTGGAGGCCTATTTTCCCTGCTGTAACATGGTTCCTGCTCTCCTTGTTTCTGGTGTGGCCCTCCTACCCCATCCCTCCTGTTCATAATCCTTGGAATTCCTGTCTCTAGGTGGGCTGGGTGGGTTTGGTACTAGGAGCCACCTATTAGGGAGTATATACGGTGTTTAATTTTCTGGGTCTGGGATACTTCACTTAATATAATTGTTTCTAATGATGTCCATTTCCCGGCAAATTCCAGTAATTCATAATTTTTGATGGCTGAGTAGTACTCCATTGTATAGATCCACAGTTTCCTTATCCACTCGTCAACTGTTGGACATTTGGGCTGATTCCATGTCTTTGCTATTGTAAACAGTGCTGCTATGAACATGGTCGTGCTTGTGCTATCGAGGTGAACCTCTGCTGTATGGGGGGTTATTCCCAAAAGTGGAATAGCAGGGTCATATGGCATTTCAATCTTTAATTTCTATAAGAATCTCCAGACGGCTCGCCAGAGTGGCTGTATGAGCCTGCATTCCCACCAGCAATGTAGGAGAGTTCCCTTCTCTCCACATCCTCTCCAACATTTGTTGTTGTTTGTATTGTGGATTTTTGCCATCCTGACCGAGGTGAGATGATATCTCAGGGAAGTTTTGATTTGCATTTCCCTGATGACTAAGGAAGTGGAGCATTTTTTAAGATATTTGTTAGACATTTTAATTTCATCCCTGGTAAAGTTTCGTTTAAGTTCCAGGGCCCATTTCTTAATTGGGCCATTGGTTTCCTTGGTGTTTAGTTTTCTAAGTTCTTTGTGCACTCTGGACAGCAGAGTTCTATCAGATGTGTGTTTAGTGAAGATTTTCTCCCATTCTGTGGGTTGCCTTTGAGCTCACGTTATAATCTCTTTATCTGAACAGAAGCTCTTTAATTTCACAAGATCCCAACTGGTGAGAGTTGGTAGCAGTGACTGTGCCATTGGATGTCTGTTTAGGAACTGTTGGCCTAGCCCAATCAGCTCTAGGGAGTTCCCTATCCTTTCAACTATGGTTTTTATAGTCTCTGGCCTGATATCAAGGTCCTTAATCCATTTGGAATTAAGTCTTGTACATGGTGACAAGTACGGGTCCAGCTTTAATCTTCTGCATGTGGAGATCAGTTTTGCCAGCACCATTTGTTGAAGATGCTGTTCTTTTTCCATTGGATTCTTTGGGCCCCTTTGTCAAAGACCAAATGGCTGTAACTTTGTGGGCTTATATCTGGGTCTTCAATCCTTATCCATTGATCTGTGTGTCTATTTTGGAGCCAGTACCAGGCTGTCTTTATAACTATGGATTTGTAGTATAGACTTAGGTTTGGTATGGTAATACCTCCAGCTGTGTTTTTGTTACTCAGGATTTTTTTGCTATCCTGGGACTTTTGTGCCTCCATATGAACTTTGAGATTGTTTGGTCAACTTCTTTGAAGAATTGCTTTGGGATTTTGATTGGTATAGCATTGAATTTGTATATTGCCTTTGGTAGGATGGTAAATTTTACGATGTTGATTCTGCCAATCCAGGAACAAGGGAGGTCTTTCCACCTTCTGGTGTCTTCTGCTATTTCTTTCTTTAGGGTTTTAAACTTTTCATTGTAAAGGTCTTTTAACTCCTTAGTTAGGTTTATACCAAGGTATTTCATTTTTTTAGGGGCTATAGTAAATGGGATTGTTTCTCTCAAGGCTTTTTCACTCCTTTCATTCTGGGCATATAGGAAGGCCTCTGATTTTTGCACATTTATTTTGTATCCTGCCACCCTGCTGAACTCCTCAATTAGTTCCAGGAGCTTCCTGGTGGAGTTTTTGGGATCACTCAGGTATAAGATCATGTCATCTGCAAATAGGGATAGCTTGACTTCTTCCTTGCCGATTTGAATCCCTCTTATGTCCCTTTCTTGTCTTATGGCTTCAGCTACGACTTCAAGTACAATATTGAATAGAAGTGGTGAGAGTGGACAGCCTTGTCTAGTTCCTGATCAAAGTGGGAATGATTCCTATTATTCCCCATTGAGCATAATCCTTGCTGTGGGCTTGTTGTATATAGCTTTTATTATATTGATTAAGGTTCCTTCCATTCCCACTGTCTCTAGCGTTTTGATCATAAAAGGCTGTTGGATCTTGTCAAAAGCTTTTTCTGCATCTATCGAGAGTATCATGTGGTCTTGGACTTTGGACTGGTTTACATGATGAATTACATTTATTGATTTGCGTATGTTGAACCAACCTTGTGTGCCGGGGATGAAGCATAGTTGGTACCCATGAATGAGCTTTTTAATATGTTTTTGAATCCTATTTGCTAAGACTTTGTTGAGAATCTTTGCGTCTGTGTTCATCAGGGAGATCGGCCTATAGTTTCCTTTTTTAAGTGAATCTTTATTAGGTTTTGGGATTAACACGATATTAGCCTCATAGAAGGAATTTGGTAGTGTTCCTTCCTTTGCTATTTGATGGAACAGTTTAAGGAGTATTGGTGTTATTAACTCCTTAAATGTCTGGTAGAACTCTGTGCTGAATCCATCTGGTCCAGGACATTTTTTGGTGGGAAGATTCAAGATTACTTCCTCAATTTCCTTATATGTTATAGGATTATCTAAATAATTCACAACTTCCTGATTCAATTTAGGTAAGTTGTGTTTACTTAGAAATTCATCCATCTCTTTTGTGTTGTCAAACTTCACAGAGTATAAGTTTTTGAAATATGATGTTATAATTCTCTGGATTTCTTGGGTATCAGTAGTGATAACTCCATGTTCATTTCTAATTTTGTTAATTTGGGTTTTCTCTCTCTTGCTTTTGGTTAGTTTAGCTAGGGGTGTATCAATCTTGTTGATTTTTTCAAAGAACCAGCTTTTTGATTGGTTGATTTTTTGTATCGTTTTCTTAATCTCGATTTCAGATATTTCTCCCCTTATTTTGCTAATCTCCTCTCTTCTACTGCTTTTGGGATCAGATTGCTCTAGTTTCTCTAAAGCTTTAAGCTGCATTGTTAAGTTGTTTATTTCTGATGTTTCCATTTTTTTGATGTAGGCATTAAGAGCTATGAACTTACCTCTTAGGACAGCTTTCATTGTGTCCCAGAGATTTTGGTAAATTGTATTTTCGTTATCATTCACTTTCAGGAAATCTTGAATTTCCTTTTTAATTTCTTCCTGAATCCAGTTCTCATTCAGCATCATAGTGTTAAGTTTCCAGGAGTTAGTGTATTTTCTCTTGTTTGATGTGTTGTGGATGTCCAGCTTTAGTCCGTGGTGGTCTGATAGGGCACAGGTTAGAATTTCAACTTTCTTGTATATGTGTAGATTCATTTTGTGGCCCAATATGTGATCTATTTTGGAGAAAGTTCCGTGTGCTGCTGAGAAAAATGTGTATTCTTTGTTACGTGGGTGAAAAGTTCGATAGAGATCTGTAAGGTCCATTTCTTTCAGGGTTTGATTAAGTTCCAAAGTGTCTCTGTTAAGCTTTTGACCTGTTGATCTATCCCATGTTGAGAGGGCGGTGTTGAAGTCCCCAAGAATTATCGTTTGGGGATTGATTTCTTGCTTTAGACGCTGTAGGGTTTTCTTAATGAATGTGGAGGGGCCCGTATTGGGTGCATATATGTTCAGTATTGTGAAGTCTTCCTGGTGAATTGTACCTGTGACTAAAATGTAGTATCCATCCGTGTCTCTTATAATTTTCTTTGGTTTGAAATCCACTTTGTCTGATAGCATAATGGCTACCCCTGCCTGTTTTCTGCTTCCATTTGCTTGAGAATTGTTGACCAGCCTTTTATTTTTAGAGCGTGCCTATCTTTTGTGGTGAGATGGGTTTCCTGCAGGCAGCAGATTGATGGATTGTGATTTTTAATCCAAGTTTGTAATCTGTGTCTCTTGATCGGTGAATTAAGTCCATTAACATTTAGTGTTATAATGGAGAAACCATTAATTCCAGACATTTATCATGTTTAGTAGCTTTTATAAGTATATTGCTTCGCTTTTAATGGTGTTATATTTGCCTTCTGTTCTCCTGGATATGCCTGTTTTTTTCTTCATGCTTGAGTATCATTTGTAGCATTTTTTGAAGGCCTGGTTTGGTGGACATGTATCCCTTAAAGTTGTCTTTGTGCTGGAAAATTTTTCTTTCTCCCTCGATCATGACAGATAGTTTTGCAGGGTAAGTCAGCCTGGGTTGACATTTTTGCTCATTCAATACTTGAAGTATGTCTCTCCAAGCTCTTCTTGCTTTTACTGTTTCGACTGAGAAGTCATTTGTTATTTTAATAGGTTTACCTTTAAAAGTGACTTGTTTTTTCTCCCTTGAAGCTCTCAGCACCAGTTCTTTATCTTGAACGTGGAGTGTTTTAACTATTATTTGCCGAGGCGTGCTTCTATTTTGGTCGTATCTGTTTGGGGTGCGGAATGCCTCTTGTATATGGATGGGCCTCTCTTTTTTTAGATGAGGAAAGTTTTCCTTGATGATCGTTTGAAAAATTTCCTCAGGGGTGGTATTTTGAGATTCTTCCTCTGGTATTCCATGAATATGCATGTTAGGCTTCTTCAGGGTGTCCCATATCTCTTGGATATTTCTCTCCAGTATCTCTTTGGCTTTAACAACCTCTTCCATTGAGCTGGTTAGTACTCCCACTTTATCTTCAAGGTCTGAAATTCTGTTTTCTGCTTCGTTAATTCTGTTGATAAGACTCTCTGTGGCGTTCTCGTTTGAAGATAACTTGTCTTTTAGCTCTGTTTTAAACTCTGCTTGAGTTTGTTTTAACTGCTCTATGCCACTTTTTATTTCTCGCACTGTTTTTCTCAACTCCTCCAGATGTCTATTGTGTTCCTCTTCAAAGGGATTGATTTGATTATGTAATTCCTCCCGGATTTCCTCTTTCATAGTATTGAACATGGTAATGATCATATTTTGAAAGACCTTTTCCTGGGTGAGGCTTTCTTGGCCTTTTTCCGCGGGTTTGTTCTTGTTGCAGTCTAACATTATGGGATTAATTTCTTCAGTGAGAAATTTGTTTACTTGAGTGTTGCTTCTCATGGATTTGCACTTTGACTTTGGCATTGTCATTTTAACTCTTAAGATCTCTCAATTTCACTAAACTGAATTATTTGGCCTGGGGTCCTGGTGGGCGGGCCCGAAAGGGGACTTACCTAGGGCGCGGGGTTGAGGCCCGGCTGGACAGCGCGCGTCCCGTCGGGCGGAGCGGGGTGTGGTGAAAAGGGAGGATGGGCGCGTCTGTGTGGAGCTATTTAATCCGAGGGCACCTGGGGCGGGGCCCCGGGCGCAAGGGGGAGGTCCTCCTAGTCCCTCGGCCCCGTGCGCAGCTCCGGCTGGATGGTGGGAGTCGGAGCCAGGTCCCTGTGGGCTGACCTGGCGTCCTGGTGGGCGGGGCCCGAACGGGGACTTACCTAGGGCGCGGGGTGAGGCCCAGCTGGACCGCGCACGCGTCCAGACCGGCGGAGCGGAGTGGGGTGGAAAGGAAGGATGGGCGCATCGGCGTGGAGCTATTTAACCCGAGGGCAGCTGGGGCGGGGCCCGGGCGCAGGGGGAGGTCCTCCTAGTCCCTCGGCCCCCGCGCGGCTCCAGCTGGATGGTGGGAGTCGGAGCCGGGTCCCTGTGGGCTGACCTGGGGTCCTAGGGCGCAGGGTGAGGCCCGGCTGGACCTTGCGCGCGCGTCCCGACCGGCGTCTTCCCTCCTCTCTTGATGCATCTTGCTTTCTCCCTCCCATCTTCCATTTTATGTGGGCGCTGAATTTCCCTCTGAGCCGTCTATACTAGGGAGGGTTCAGTATTCTACAGCACAGTCCAGAGCTCCTTCTTGGGGAGTCCGCTAGTATGGGAACTCTATTATGTCTGTTCAACTCCTTGCCTTTAAGTATCCTACTGTCTGAAGCCTTCTCCACCTGTGATTCATGCTAGACTTTGGGGGTTGTCATGTCAGCCATTGTGCAGGTCAGGCAAAGTCCAGTAACATTGTGGCTCTATCCTGGCTGCTACAGCCCTGACTTGTGTAGAATATTTTGCATATCACTGATCCTCCCCATCTTTAGGCTCTTAGAATCTTGCTGCCCCCTCTTTCACAAGGTTCCCTGAGCTTTAGGATGGGGAAAGATTTGGCTGGTCTAATTCTGGGTGAATGTTGTAGGGTTCTGTTTTTTTTGTTTTTGTTTTTGTTTTTGTTTTTAATCAAGGTGGTTTTGTCTATACTGATTTTTGTTTGGGTGCTATATTAATTTTAGGATTTTTTCTATTCATATAGAAATATCATTGGAATTTTAATGTAAGTGGACTGTAATGTACAGAATACTTTTGGAATTATGAACATTTTAGAATATAAATTTCTTCAGTTCATGAACATTACTCACCTTTCTCTTTTTAGTTCTTATTTTTTGCAAAAGTTTCTGTTTTTCGGTACATGAGTTCACATTTTCTTGGTTATGTTTATTTTGAGATATGCTATTCTTTGCAAAAGTCCCTTTCCAGGATGTTAATTGAATAAATATATACTCCATCTACTTTATGAGGAAAGAAACACACTAAAAGATGGCAAAACTTCCCAACAAAATTCCTCAGTAAATGTGGCTTCCCATATACAGTACCTCACATTCACTTTTCAACCAATAGTTTTAGTCTTATGTATTTTATCTTCAGATAGAAGGATCCACCCTATCAGCACTGTTTGGGCTATCTCTTCACAGAAGTATAGAAGGTAATTCTGCAGGATGCAATGAGAGAGATCCAAAACTTGGCAACTTTTGAAAATGATTCAAACTTTGTATGAAATTTCACATGATGAAAGCCAGTTGTCCTCTGTATGCCCTCTCTCCAACCTAGATGATGGAAAAGTGGTGAGCTATTCACCTATAAACTCGTTTTTAAGTACCTCTCTAGTTTTCACCTTTCTCTCTGTACCTTTAAGAACCATTTATATTCTACTACATAGATAAATATCCTTTTCTGTTATTCATGTCTATTGATATCTGTCATCTATCTGCTTAAAATCCTTTCCCCTTAGGACAAATTCCTTTACTAGGTATGAAAGTTACTTTATGAGTTGGGCCTTGCCTACTTCTCCAGCTAAATCTCTCATCACTCTCCATATCTCATTTTATGCTTTCATCACACAAACCTTCTTATAGTTCCTAGAATGCAGCATGTTCTCTCATGTCTCCCTACCTTTACACCTTTGCCTGGAATGAAATTCTCTCTTAAACATGCTGTTCTTACTGACTTAGTGTTAACGTGAAGAAGTATATTGCAATGAATATTAACTGCAATAACTTAAACATAAGGTGTAATGCTGAGTCTTCATGCGCTTTCTTATTCATGCATTAAAATGGAAATATAAAATCAATCAAGAAGACTTTTTTTAAAAAACATCAAATGAAATTTTAAAAGCATAATAAATGTTTGAGTGCAACAGTGTATTTGTGCTGAATAACTTGTAACATTATTTTTGTTGAACATTTTTATGTTTCAATTATTTTAAGGATGATTTTAACTTTTAGAAACATTTTAGCACAACTATTTTAAAGATATTGTCAACAAAATCAGTCATCTATCTTGGAGTTGTTATCAGTATTTTTCTTTTTCATTCAAGTTCTGATTTTCTGCATTTTAGTATGACAAGTAATTCAGTTATCTTAAATATTTTGTCTATTGTTTCAAAGACTCTAGGTCTTACTAATTTCTTTTATTCCATGAGGCTGTCAACTTGTGTCACAAGACTTAGTATACTTTTGCAGGCTCTGGTTTCAAAGGCAATCTAATTATCATAGCCTTTATTGGGTTATTTTGGCCAAGTAATTTATCTGTGTTAGAGTCCTGCTCATTCTTATGAGTTGCTTCCATCTATTGCCCCCTCCCTCAACTCTTGAGATGACCCAGTCATTTTGGTAGAATGTAGGAGAGTTATGTCCAAGAAGGGAAACAAATTTTTCAAGAAACCTTTTCTTATGGTTGTGTACTTCCTAACAGTTATTTATAGCTCTTATGACTCTGACATCAAAGAAAGTCTGAGAATTGGAAACATGAAGACTCTTCCTGAAGTACTCCCTGCAGCTGAGTCTCTCCTGTCATCTTTATTTTCTTTTTTTAACAATTTTTTGAACTTTCTCTCTGTGTCTCTCTGTGTCTCTGTCTCTCTCTGTGTCTCTGTCTCTCTCTTTCTCTGTTTCTCTCTCCCTCCCTCCCTTCCTTCCTCTATGTGTGTGTGTGTGTGTGTGTGTGTATGCACGTGTGTACACGTGTGCACTGCTTGTCCCTCTGGAGGACCAAAGGTGACTTCAGGAATTATCCTGGATTGCTTCCATTTATTTTTGCTTCACTCTTGGATTTCCAGGCTCTGCCCACCAAAGTCAGAAGTGTAGGCCACCAACATTTCCTTCTGGTGTTTTTACATGGGACCTGGGATCCAAACTCAGGACCTTCTGCTTATGAGACAGAGTCTTAACCATTGAGCCATCTTTCCATCCCTGCTATCTTTGTTTTCTAGTGTCAGTTTCATTCTGTAGGTGAGAATGGTCTTGTGGCTAGCCAGAATGCCTCAACTGGCCCTTTATTTTGGCTGAGCTCCAAGTTAATTTGGTTTGTTTCACAAGTGGCAGGATCACCTAAAATCAGATACATTCCAGTTTGACCCAAGTATACACTAAGCCCACTATGACAATGTTATGTCTCTGGATGATAAATAAGACAGCACTGGGTTGTCATCTTTTCCTTTTAAGTAACAGAACATTAGTCAAGGTTCATTCTTTTTCTACCTATTAAAATCATTATCTGAATTGAGTCACTTCTATTATTTAATTTTTGTTTTGTGAAGAAAAATGAAAAGGAATTGATATCGTCTTGTAATAATAGAAAGTCTCCATGTTTATTCTCGATAAGAAATCATTTTTAAAAAGAAAAGGTAATAAGAAGAGAATGGTAGGATTGGTGATATTGTTCTATTTTTCTATTTAAGCACATTGAAATAAAATAATATGCTTGCAATAATGTGCTACACTGGAATAATCAGGACATAGGAATCCTGAGTTTGCTTATCATAACTCTCACTTCTAACTTTATTAACATTAGGAAAGTTATTTATCATTTTTAGCCTTAATTTCCTAAATTAAAAATTACAAAGTCCTCATTTATGATTTTTATGAAAATTAAATAATTTTATGAAAATAAATAATAAGCATGCTGCATAATATCTGATCCATGCTCAGTGGATGGTAACTGTCAAAGTCTATTTACAGTAGCATGGTTCTTTGGAAAGCAGACTCTTTTTTATGTCAAAAGTCAACACCTTGACCATAAAATTCTTTGTTCTTGAGAGAAGTTTTAATTTACTTATTTCTAACAACTCTCAGTCAATGGGCTGTTTCTGACAATGACTCTGCAGGCTGTACTATACAAGTACGTGTACATCTCTATACAAGTGCTTACATTTTTTTCTCCTTTGTCTGTTGAAAGCAGGGTTCCACATTTCAGAATGCCAGCAGATGTTTCTTTATTTAAACTATATTCACTGAGAGGAAGGAAAGAGAGACAGACACACAAGGAGGAAAGAAGTCTGGGTCATAGCACCACATTTATTCAGAGGCCACCATGCCAGGAAAATTCTGCATAGCAATTGTAATTTGTTTTTTCCGTTTCATTTGATTTTTTTTCAAACAGGAATTTCTCGTTTCCTTAGATACTAATTAAACCTCAGTTACTGAGAACCAGCCAGTGGAATTTCAATGTTGTGATGCATTTCCAAATACTGTATTTATTGTAGCTCTTTAGCAGGAAATTTGATAGGAAATTTTGTTTCAATGCAGAGGCTGGTTTTGTATTCATATGTATGTTTTTGTTCTATTTGGAGTGGACTCAGAAATGCACACTATGAGAAGGATTAGTTATACAGCCATCACTTAGAAAATTTATATTTCAGTGTATCTTTCAGAAATTTTATATATGCAAGGTTGGTTAATGGATTTTTTGACCTAGAGATCTGTCAGCCTTTTGAACATATACTCCATGAAATGCAGTATCCAATTGATATATTAGCTTGTAGTGTTTATTTAGCTTCATATTTGTTCATTGTTCTCAACCACAAATTTTAACTCCAGCAAAATGCTAAAAGACACTAAGTGAAAACAGAAAAATTGTGACAAATTAATGATAATTAAATGGAACAAAACAACATGCCTTGATTATTAGTTTTATAAGTAAGCTCAATCATTTGGGTTCCTGGAAATCAAATGCAAGCTCAGGAAAGAAATCTCCCTGTTGAAGAAAAATAAACAGCTGGACAGGTAACTTTTGACTGGGGCTAGATTAAAAATCAGTTCTTTTAGAGTATTTGGACTTTGACTGAGGTCATGATAATGCACCATCTTGCTTAATTTAATTGGAAGAATATGTGTGTCTTAGATATATATTAGGCTGTTAAGTTCTGGAAATACCCACTAATCAGGAAGTCAAGTTCTTAGAACATTTATTTATCAACCTTGATATGGCAAAATTACAGAGAAAAACTGATTAGATTTTTTATGATTTAGGGTTTTATATGATTTAGAGTTTTAAATGTAGGAGCATGTGGTACATGTAACTATAAAGAGGTAACTAAATATTGCTTGGTATTGAATATATAGAATTTATTTTATCTCAATTATGGCTTTTAACACAGGAACTTATATAGGTGATAAAATTGTAGATAATTCAATATAAACATCCATGAACTCACATATACAAATTAATACATGTAAAACTGAAGAATTCCCAATAATATTGGTGGATTGGATCAATGCCAATTTTCTGGTTGTGCTATTCTAAAATAATTTTGCAAAATTTTACCATTGGAAGAAGCTGAAGAAAACGTACAAAGGATCTTTCTGCCTCTTACTACTACATTTGTACATATAATAATCTCAGTATAAATTTCTATTTAAGAATGAATATCTGCCTTAGAGTTTACTTCGAAGTATCTTAAGCCCATGAAGACATTGTCTGCATTTTACAACTGTGCCCTTTATCTATCATGTAAGTATGCAGTATTTACTGCTTTTCAATCATGATGATGCCTAACATAGGGTTGATTGAACCAACCTTGCCATATTGAATTGGAAAGCAATAACTCACCCATTATAATGCTTTAATGACTATTATAGGAGTTAGAATCTATTTTCTGAAAACTCTTGGAATATGGGAAAGATTAATCAATGTTTTCTAATTGTTAAGAATTATTAAAAGCAATATGGCATAATATTAAAGGCAGTGAGATAGGTTATGGAGATTTAACCTAGTTGTAAAATACATGTCTGGCAAAAGCAAAGCTTAATATATTGTCCATGCCTCCTCCCTAATATGTGCTCAAAAAGATGTGAGTGAAAGCTCTAATTTTTTCTACTGTAGGCTTTAAATTAATTAACTTATTTCTTTATTTTATATAATGAGCATAACAATATGCACATCATAATGTATGACAATTAAATGCACATACAAGTGGGTTATTAAAGATTGTGTAACAAAATAAATACTTAATGATATTAGTCATTTTAATATTGGCTTCTGATCAGTGCCAGTATAGACAATAGTTGAGAGAGATATACTAAGGTATTAGTTTTCTACAGTTGCCATAAAAATTAGGACAACAGAAATTGATTCTCTCCAAATTCTGGATGTAGGAGGTATGTAATAAAAAAAATGGTTTCTGAATATTCAAAAATAGAATCTTGCAAAGATTCTCAACAATAGTTGGGGCCAAAGCAATCATAATGGGACTTTGCATGCCCTGCGCGATGTCCAGCGCACTGTTGCCCTCATAAAGTCTAGCATCTGTTAAGGGCACCGAGACCCCTGGAGGCAAGGGATTGACAGCCATAGTAGTGATCTTATGCTTAAGGGGAACAAGAGAAAGGGCTTATGGAAATGCCACTGGGTCCTTATATGTCATCGGAGAGGAGGACCCAGAGGAGAGTTAGGCGTACACAATAAAGGACTCTCTGGGAATTGGGGGGGAGGCACTGGGGGAAGGGGAGGGGGAGGAGGGGGGAGGGAGGGAACTGGTAAAAAAATTTTAAAATGTATAATTAAATTTTTAATAAAAAAAACAGCAATATGACAATAAAAAAAATAGAATGAACTCCATGTTTGTCTCCTAAGCTTCCATGGTTTCCAGCAGTCCTTGATGTTATTTAGCTTGCAAAGTCACCTTTCCAACCTTTGCTTCCACACTCACATAGTGTTCTTCCTGTGTGAATTTGATACTGTGTACACATTTTCTTCTTGCGACATCAGTCTTACTCAGGGCACATCCTACCCCATTATAGCATCTTCTCAATTACATTTAAATGAAAAGTGTTTAGGGGATGGAGAGGTGGCTCAGGGGTTAAGCCTCTGCCTTGCAGGCAGAAAGTCCTGAGTTGGGATCCTAGACCCCACGTATAGACGCCTGCGGAAGCGGGGCGGCCTGCGTTTCCGATCCTGGTAGGGTGGAGCCTGTGAATCCCAGGGCAGAGTAAATAAGGAGGAGGTGGACGCGTCCATAGTGGTTCCCGAATTCGTCCGTGGTTCTCCACACACACACAGACACACACACACACACACACACAATTGAATAAATAATAAAAAAGAAAAATGTCTAAAATAATTTCCACTCAACATTTCCTATAAATAGTATTTAACTTTTGTTTAAGCAAGGTCTTAGAAAATTACCCAGCTTGATATCCAACTTGAGAACATCCTCCCTCAGCCTGCTAAATGCTGGGATTACAAGTGCATACCATCACCATGCTCAGCAACAGCACCATCTTTTGACAGAGACAATTCAATCCATAACAGGAACTGGTAGTGAAAATAGAGACTGACCACCTGAAAAACTTTTTAAAAAACATGGCAATAGCACCAAAGGTCTTGATTTGAGCAGTAAATAGAAGTAGGAGAAAAATAATGTCAGTGAAGACATAGTGAAATATAATACAACATAAACAAATGTAATTATTAATTATTCTTTTTTTCTTTTTCTATATTTAGTTTGGAGGACTCAAATCAGGCTTGTTTTAACCTGCATGCACATATGAAATTGAGAGCTGTAAGCAACTGGGGTAACTGTTTCTCTGTGTCTGTGTCTCCTACATCATCTTGAGGGCACTGTATTAAAACATACACCTAGTAGGAGTTTCTAACTGAACTTGTTTGATTAGAAAAGATTCGGCAATTAAAGCTATCTTGCAACTAATTTAAAATGACCCATTTTTTTCTTAAAGTCTTCCCAAAGAGAAATATTTTTCAAAGATCAGACTCATATATCTTTTATGAACATGGAAGAACTACAGACAGAGAGATTAAAATTATGAACCTCTTTCAGATGGCTGGTCCTCACAACGAGGGGTGACTGCCAGATTTCTCAGATTCCTTCAAAAGTGGCCAACTTAAGTACTCCTCATACTCTGTCATAAAGGTTTATTGATATTTGCTTGCTTTAGCCTACTTCCCTGCTTACTTCTTCAAATATTCAGGACAAAATGTGTTTCTGTTATTAAACTCACTGGCCTTTGGCTCTGTCTTCTGGGAATGTACAAATTAATTACTATTTTAGACCAACAATAATCACATAAGAATGCTCCAAGTGATGCCAATAACTGTTTAAATAGCTTATTTCAAGTTATACTGCAAAACCATAGTATTAAAGACATCATGATACTGGCATAAAAATGAATGCATAGATCAGTGAAACAGAACATGGGTGAATCCATGCAACTAAAGCTACCTAATTTTTTGACAAAGATACGCAAAAAAAACCCACTCAGTGGATAAAGGATGGCATCATCAATAAATAGTGCTAGGATCTCTGAATATTAATCTGCAGAAGAATGAAAATAGATCTGTATCTCTCACCTTGCTTAAAAAATCCAAGTGGATAATTTGAGCATAAGATCTATTACTTTCGGGGCTGGAGAGGTGGCTCAGGGGTTAAGCCTCCGCCTTGCAGGCGGAAGGTCCTGAGTTCGGTTCCCAGATCCCACGTATAGACGCTAGGCGGAAGCGGGGGCGGCCTGCGCTTCTGGTCCTGGTAGGGCGGAGCCTGTGAATCCCCGGGCAGAAGGAGGTGGAGGCGTCCATGGTGGTTCGCGAATTCGTCCGTGGTTCTACACACACACAGACACACACACGCGCGCGCACATACACACGCACATGCGCACAGTTGAATAAAATAATAATAATAAAAAAAAGATCTATTACTTTCAAAATGCCAGCAGAAAACAAAGAGAATGTGCTCCCAATATACAGACATAGGTAGAAATTTTCTGAATAGGATTCCAATAGCACAGATAGAAAAACAAATAGTTAATACATTAGATCTCATTAAACTAAAATAGTTCCATAAGGCAAAAGATCTTTTAATCAAGTGAAGAGAATGCTCAGCTGGTTAAGAAGAGAAGCAAGTCTTTGCCAGCTATATATCTGCCAGAAGATGAGTGTCCAAAATATATGTGGAACTTAAAAAACTAAACTTCACAAGAGCAAATCTTCCAATTTAAAAAAGCTAAGAAACTGATCAGAGAGTTCTCAAAAGAAGAAATACAAATGGCTAGGAAGCACTACTTTTTAAAAAGTTCAATATCTTCAGCCATCAGGGAAATACAGATTAAAATTACTTTTAGACTCCACCCCATCCACATCAGA
Source organism: Typhlomys cinereus (assembly GCA_023101885.1). NCBI lineage: Eukaryota > Metazoa > Chordata > Mammalia > Rodentia > Platacanthomyidae > Typhlomys > Typhlomys cinereus. Next base: position 2,382,159 of record JALPQD010000052.1, read on the forward strand.
ACAACTATCATCATGGATACAAATGACAATAAATACTGTCATAGATAGTGGAAAGCAAATTCTTATGTCCTGTTGGTGGGACTATTAGATAGTGCAGCCACTGTGTAAAATGGTGTAAAGGTTCCACAAAAAAAGGAAACTAGAAATAAATCTATCTTTCTATTACGTCATGCCACTCCTAGGCACATATTCAAAGGAGCTTATCCTGTACAACAGAATTATCTGTATATCCAGGTTCATAGCTGCTGTATTCACAGTAGCTAATAAATGGAATTAGCCTAAATGTCCATCATCTAATGAATAGATAATGAAAATGTGGTTGATAATACACATTGGAATTTTATTCACCTGTAAAGAAAAATGAAATTTGCACATAAATGCATGGAACTGAAAAAATTATGTTGAGTGAGATAACTCACGCCCAGAAAGACAAATGACATGTTGGCACTCATGTAAAGTTCTTAATATGACTTTTTTTTGTGTAAAGTATGAAGTACCTCTATTAACCAGGAAACTAGGAAGAAGATAGTAGTGGTAAGAGTGCCTAAAAGATGTATCAGCTTTTCTATCCCAGACGTGGATCAGAGTAGACTCCCTGCCCCTCAGGAGGTGAGTGTCAATACCAATCAGGATGGAGCCAAGGGCGGTGCAGGAAAAGCAAAACTGAAAACAACAAACCATAATTCAGAACACCAAAGACCCTGCATTATTCACCTGGAACCAGACCAGCCAAATATCTCCCCATCCTAAAGCTCAGGGAACCTTGCAGAAGAGAGGGCAACAAGATTGTAAGAGCCTAAAGATGGGAAGGACCAACAATATGTAAGATACTCCACACAATTAGGGCTGCAGTAGCCATAATCGGACTTTGCATGACCTGCACAATGGCTGACATGTCAACGAGCCCACAAAGTCTACCATGGATCACAGGGGAGAAGACTTCAGGCAGTAGGATCCTTAGAGGCAAGGGATTAACAGACAAAATAGAGTTTCCATACTAACGGGGAGCCCAAGAAGGGGCTCCGGGCTATGCCACTGAGACCTTACCTCTCACTAGAGTGCAGTGAGGGAGGTTTGACATTCACACAAAAAGGAGGTTCCAGGGAATGGGAGGGAGGAAGGGGGACCCACTGGGAAAAGGGGATGGATGGAGGAAGTGAAAGGAAGAGGAAAAAGGGGGGAGAGTGCAAGGAGGGACTGAGGAGAGGGAAGGGAGGGGGAGGAAAGGGGTACCTATTGAGTTTGTATGATTGGAATAAAAAAAATAAAATGTGGGAGAAAAAAATGTGTCACATATGTTAAATAATGATAAGGATGGGAGAGGGTTAACTAAAATGTTGCTTTCATTCTATTAGACTATCTCTTGGATTGGATATTCAAATGGGACAATAACCTATGAATCTACAGTGTATTTCTAAAATAACAATTAAACCTTCTCAGTTAAGCATATCCTCAATATTGTTAATCTTAGTGCACTATAGTTTCAATATTGACATTTGATAAAATACATTCTCTTTTAAATTTGTTCTTTGCTAATTTCATAAATGTATAAAATATAATCTTATTTTTAAAGTCCCATCAAATTTTTATGTTAAAATCAAGCTCCAATTGTCTGTTTTTATGTGTTATTGCTTCTGAGATGGGAACACTGATTATATCTGCCTTTCTGGGGTTTAATGAAGTAATAACATATTTTAATTAACCATAAATAAGAAGTAAAAGATACACAAAATTTAGTACTGATCACTTGACTGTTCAGCTAGCTTCCCTTGGAAAACTACATAATATTTTTTAAAATCTACTTTATGATATTTTGGAAAAATTCAGAGAATATGTAAATAAAATGAATATAAAATTGTTATATTGTTCCCCAGCAGGGAGCAAGAACTAAGTGTCCCTTACTGTTGGAAGCAATACAGTATTCCTAATTAGTTATTTTATTTGATTGCAAGGCAATAATAAAATTTTACCAAACATGATAACTTTGCTGCATGTTTAGCCACAAACACAGCTGTATGCTCTCATGAAAGCAAAATAGTAACATGTGGAATGAACATACTTTTATTTTAAAAGAGAAATACCATGGTAGATTAAATAGCAGTTGGTCCCGGAAGAATAAGACTTTGTTGGTGGTCACCATAACCCCTATCATAATGCTAGTTGAAGTAAAAGAAATGAATTAAAGCTAAGGTTAGGTGCACAACACAGGTTGCATAACCTCTGAAGGGAGAGCTTACGGGTTCTTTCAGGGTTGCATATCTGGGAAAAAACTAAATAGGATTTATAAATCTGCTTAATATTACTTAGACTGAAACCCCATTCTTTTTCATATTTAATGGGGGGTCTAAAAAAACTAAATAACAATATAGGTTTGACAAACTTAGCAAGACAAATTTTTAAACTTGATGTCTTTTACTTATAACCAGTACTTTCCAGACTGTGGTTTGCTCACTATAAAACTGCCTGTTTAATATTCTTTTCTCATGTAGAATTCGTGTTCACAGTATACACTTGCAGAGAATTACAAACTGATAAAGACTGTACAATCTAGTTTTGTGACTTGAACACTCCAACACCTCTGTTTCTCTGTCTATAATAAGTAGCCACAAGAGTGAGCTACATATATATAAGGACAGTTTGATTCCTCCTGGAAATAAATTCAATGATTTATGTACACCAGGAAGGAACTGTTTCCTGCTATGTTTCAGTGTGGTTTTGTCCTGTGAAAGAAAAGATGAGATAAGCAGTCATTTTCTAGTACTATTCCACTGACCTAGTTAACCATCATAGGTGTCAAAATATACTTATGTGCCCTATAATTGTACTTAACATAAAAAATCTTGTGTTTAGTGAATTTTAAATTACACTCAAAGAAGCTATAAAGACAGAGTAGTTCTGATGATTTTGTTCAACAGTCAATTATGATTGTAAAACACAATCATATGAATGCTGATTATATCATTGCCTTTTTCTTAAAACCTTAGTTTCCAGCACTAGATCTCATTCTTACAGATCTCACAGATCCTTGTTTTTTATTTACTATTATTATTATTATTTGGAATTTCATACATGAATAAAATGAATTTATATTGCTTTTGCCCCTTATTTCCCAATCACAAGGCCTCCTTTCCCCACTACAAACCTTCTTCCTCTTCCCTAACAGTCTTCCTCCTGCTTTCATGTCTTTCTGTGTGTGTGGCCCACTGAGTTTCATCTGGCTTGCCTTTGATGGCATGTGAACAAGCATTTGCTAGAGCATGAGTCATATACCACCAAATATACCATCTACCATCGGGGAAAGAATCTTCCCTCCCTCGCCCCATCCTGCATTAACCCTCAGTGGTCTCTCAGGAGGATGCAGTGTCTCTTGAGATATTATTGTTCCTTCCGTGGTGAAATGCTGGTAGGCCAAATGTTGGGCAAGCTTTGTGGAAGCAGACAGGGCTGCAGTGCGTTCATGGGTGCAGCAGCTCTGGCATGTCCAGAAGACACCGTCTGGCTGTTCCCCTCTGTCCTCAGGCTCTAGCATTCTTACTCACTCCTTCTTCCATGAGGTTCCCTAGCTTCGGGATGGGGGTGATTTAGATGTCCTGTTTAGAACGGGCAGTCCAGAGTTGCTTATTTTCTGCACTTTTGACCTGTGGTTTTGTAACAGTCCTTAATTTCTATTTCCAGAAGGCAGGAATGAAGACCAGTGAGTCTAAGAAAAGGAATAGACTTTGACCTAAATATTAAAAAAAAAAAACTAAGCAAGAAATTAGGCAAAACATGCAAGAAGACAAAAAAATAACAAAAAAACCTTTGTAACAGTTGTAGTTATGGTAAGTACTAAGTTGGCCACTTTTGAAGACAAGAAAATTTGGCAGTCTGCTACGGTAGAGACCAGCTATTTGATGGAGTTTTTAGCCTCTTACATTTCTCTCGTTTGTATCTTCATGTATCTTTATTTGAGTTAGATCTTTGAAATAATTTTTTGTTTGTGAATTCGGACTTGATAGGTTGATCTTATCATTCGTGGAAGTTGCAGCTGATAAGATCATTGATAACCTTAACCCCTGAGTAGCCCACATAATTACCATTCGCCTCTCTAAAAGTTAGCTGGCAGAGTGAAAGTTTCCAACTCTACTCCAGTTTGAGTTTTCTGTATTCTGTATTGTGTGCTGACTTTTGCAATAGAGTCTAATGAAATAGTTCTGGTGGGTAACTAAGAGGAATGCCAAGGGTCTATATTGTTTTGTAGGCCTATTATAGGGCCTCCCTGACCAAAGCTCTAATGGAGGCATTCCACACCTTGCAATGGGGTTTTTGTTTTAGCGATCTGTTGTTTCTAAGACTAGCATTATGTAGCCGTTGAGGGATATCTACTGAAAATCTGTTCTGTGTTTTTCACTGGGTTACATGATAGAATTATAAAACCATGCTCACTAAAAGCAATCTACAGATACAATCCAATTCCAATAGAAATTCCAGTGTCATTCTTCATAGCACATTGTTAAATTTACATGAATGTACAAAAGATCAAGGATATATGAATGCACAATATATCCATGTGAAAATACATTTTCAATTGAGAATCAGATACATTTTTTAAAAATGGGTATTAACTAAAGGACAATTAAGGATGCTTTTAAATTTTCAAATTTAGAATTATGATTATCTAAGAAATGGAACCATTATATGAAATGTTATCTTGGTAAAAATGTGCCACGTTGAATCTTTAAAGGTACTTTAGAATAAGTATGGAGATCTGTAAAAAGACTACCAAAGTATAAGAGCCACATGAAACCTTGTTCAACTCATTTTCTGGACCAGGAACATAGTTTCTTGATGGTCACTGCCTTACCTTACAAAGAAAGAAACTGCTTAGATAACCAGTTTAAAAAAAAAAAAAAACTAAAACCTTTACCCTCATTTTCCTATGACAGAATTTATTTGTTTAATCATGCATTTAACATGTGAAATGAAAGACCCAAAGTTTTATCCTTATCAAGTGGATAAGAAGTGGGAAAGACCATTCCAGATTTAAAAAAAAAAGTTATCATATGCAAAGGCTCAGAGATTCACTAATCCAAGAAAATCTACTAGAGACTGAAAAAGCTATAAAATGGAATTGCCACCCATGGCTACACAAAGCCATTTAGGAGCTTTTTATATTGGATAGATAAGGTAGAATTGTTTATTAAAAATAAAGTTGACCAGCAAAGTAGCTCAGCATGCTAAGTACCTGCTTGCAAACCCTGAGAACTCAGAAGCCCACATGGTAGAAAGAACTGACTTCCAAAGCCCTCTGATCCCCTCTCATGTACGTACATGTGCCTTCTCGAATTCTCTTTCTCTCTCTCAATAAATAAAACAAAAATGTTGCTTATATTGTTAAATTGGAAACAAAATTAAAATATTAAATAAAATATGTGAAAATGTACATAGCTAACCTGTTGGTATTATATAATTTGGAAATTGTATGGTTTACTATATTATAACGTAAGAATTCTCTCCAGTTTGAAAAATATTAAACATTAAATCTCCTGGTTTCTTTTTCTTTTATTTCTAAACATGTGTGGACATTTCAGTGAGTGTGCCTATGGAGGCACAAGTATAACATCAGGAAGCACTCTGGAGAGCTCGACCTCCTTATTGCTTTGCTTTGGGGTTTCCCAGGCTCCATCTTTCAGGGCGACACCACCATTTTTGCCCAGCTATTAGTTAGGTTCTGGGATCCAAACTCTGGTCATTTTGATTTTGAGGCAAAAGCATTAACTCTTAAGCCATCCCTCTAGAATTCTTGTGTTTCTCTGTCACATAAGTTCTATAGCTTCATTTATCATGCAATATCAATTAACATTAGATATAACTTGTACATACATTTTATGTTGAATTATATGCATGTTGATGCTCATTCTGATTAATGTGTGCTTCTGACAAAATGATCATAATGATTCTTCCATTTCTTGAGCAATGTATTATAATTACCTTCCCCATACTACCTATCCAATTATTCTTTTAGTCACTCTCAGAATCAGGATACAGAGGATGAAATAATCCTTATTTTGTCATAATATTCTTTTCAAGTGAAGATCAAGAAAGCAAAGAGGCATCAGACTTCTGAACGAAAGTGTCCGAGTCTTAATTTTAAGTACAAACATTCTTACACGCAACAAGTTTGCTAAGGTATTATTTTCCATCAAAATGCTAAAATATTTTTTAACTATCAAAGTTCAACTCTAAACATCTTTGCTGACCTTACTGTTTACAGCAGTGCAATTGTACACTTTTTTTATGTTTAAAATAGATTAACTTATGTAAATTATTTGCTGATTTTGTCACAGAACCATGTGGCATGCAAATTCTATGTGTCTCACTTACTATCTGTCCTCTTATGCAAAAAGACATTTGTTGAAGGCTGGTATAGAGGATAAACCTGTTTCAGTTTGACCAATTTCTAAAATGACCATTTTAGCAATTTTTATCTTTCTTGAGGATAAAAAAACATAATAGAATGCTGCATTTACATCTCCTTAGTCTCCTTTAGTTTGCATCGAATCCTAGCTTATCTTTGTTTTCATGACATAAATACATTTATAGGTCTTATGTTTTGCAGTATTATTAATCACAATCTATGATATTCATACACTACTGTATGACTGACAACTGATTTTGTTTCTCTGAATTTTATACAGAAGTCTGGGACAATATGAAAGGCAAAGGTCAAATTTGATCAAGAATATTATCCAAAATATGAAAGTCATAGGTACTTATTCAGCAAACATTTTACTTTCTATCGTGTATCATTCAAAACATTAATAGGATGATACATATGAATTAGAATCAATGAGGATTTACATTTGTGGGCCAATAAGTTAAATTTCTTATCTGTCATATAGGAATAAAATTTCTATGTGCAAATTTATTTGAGGTATATCATAAGAACTGAATTCTATAAAAGTCAACATTTCAGTTCATCCCAGACTTTCACCTTCCACGAAAAGTAGTAGAGACATAGTTTAATTCTTTGTTCATCTTTGTCAACTTCAGATGGAATAAATATGACTATTTATAATTCACCAATTACTTTAGTCCTAAAATAATATCTCCATCTTACTTAATTTCTCTGAATATCACTAAAGATAGGTAGCAAAGAAATTAATGACATTGAAATTAAAAATTTAAATGAAAAATTAAGAAATGGAAGCAACATGAAATTGCCTGACTTTAATATATGTGTAACAATGTGTCAGAATGAAAATAATAGCTGGAGGTGTAGTGAATCAAAAAGTCGGAGCTTAAAAGTCACCCTTTAGCTTCATCACAGAATTATATACTAGCATCTCGTGGAAAAGGTCAGCATTAATATTTTGAGAATTTGAAACTGTGAAGATAGCTTAATTCTGGATAAAGATGAAATGCAAGGATTTACCATGAAGTCAGTTTTCCCTATGGAGTGATGGTCAAGTGCTAGAAACCAATGAAGAACAAGAGCCCTTTCAAGTCCAAAAAGTGGTGTCTCCAAGTAGCATTGGATGCAATGAGAAGGGATTTCTAGTGCACAGTATATAGACAACTATCTTTTATGGTTCAGTTTTTTTTTTCTCAATCCATCTTTGTATTGTCAACCTTAGGTTCTTGGAATTTACGAAGAAGAAAACATTTCCTTTTGATGTTAATAAGGGTACATTTTATGGTTTCAGCAAAAAAAATTATTTGCCAATAATCTTTTTTATTTATTTATTATTACATTTTTGCATCATTACACAAGTTCAATGGGTACTCCCCTTCTTCCTTGCCCTACCTTCTCTGCTATTGCTCCCCATTACATACTCTGCCCTGCCTACTCTCTCTCCTCCCTTCTCATCCTTTTTCTTCCCTCCTCTTTCATTGGTGCTTCCAACCTTCTCCCTCCCATCCTCCAGAACATCTGTTTATGTGGGCCTGAATTTCCCTGAGTCATCTACACTAGTGAGAGGCCCCTTCTTGCGCTGCCCGCTAGTATGGGAACTGTATTATGACTGGTTAAGCCCTTGCCTCTAAGGATCTTACTGCCTGAAGTCCTGTAATCCTTGCCAGACTTTGGGGGATTGTTAACAGGTCAGCCATTGTGCAGGTCAAGCAAGGTCCAATCACATTGTGGCTATATCCTAGCTGCTGCAGCCAACTTGTGTGGACTATCTTGCATATCGTTGGTCTTTCCCATCCATAGGCTCTTAGAAAAATCTTGCCGCCAGCTCTTCCACAAGGTTCCTTGAGCTTTAGGATGGGGGATATTTGGCTGGTCTGGTTCCTGATGAATTCTGTTGGGTCTTTGGTGTTCTGAATTATAGTTTGTTGTTGTTTTCAGCTTTGTTGCTTCTGTACTGCCCTTGGCTGCATCCCAAATGGCATCGAAGGTCATCTCCTAACCAAAGATAAAAGACTGTTTAAAGGAAGATCTTAATAAAAGAAAAGACTCAAAGGCAGATGGAAGAATAGGAGTAGGACACAGCAGCAAGAGGAGTCAGTCTCCAGTCTTATTTGTTGATTATCATTAAATACTAAGACTATATTCCAAGATAATCTTAATGATAAGAATTACAACAATTTATATGAAAATCTACTTTGCTTGTGGGAAATGAGACATATTCTTTTATGTAAATTCATTTTCCTCAACAAGAATAATTTCTGGTTAAGAATCAGTTAAGAGGCCAGGGACATTGCAGGAACAGCAAAACTGAAAAAAAAATCATCAACAAACCATAATTCAGAATATCAGAGACTCTATAGCAACCACCTGGAACTGGGCCAACCTAATCTCTCCCCATCCTGAAGCTCAGGGAAATTTGCCGAAGAGGGTACGGTAAGATTGTAAGAGCACAAGGATGGCAGGAGTCATGATATGCAAGATACTCCACACAAGTTAGGGCCAAAGCAATTGTAACAGGACTCTGCATGATCTGCGCAATGACCAACATATCATTGACCCCTCAAAGTCTAGCATGGACTCAAGGCACTAGGATCCTTAGAAGCAAGGGATTAACAGTCACGATAGTGTTCCTATACTTAAGGGGAACACAAGAAAGAGTTCTAGGAATTGCCACTGAGTCCTTACACCTCATCAGAGAGGAGGACCCAGAGGAAAGTTTGATATACTCATTAAAGGATGTTTCAGAGAGGGGGGAGGGGGCACTGGTAGAAAGGGAGGGAGGGGGGAAAGGAAGGGATAAAGCAGGGAGGGAACGGGGAGGTCCAGGGAGGGGTGAAGGGAGGGAGGGGACAGGGGTTCCTATTATATTTGTATGAGCAGAAAAATAAAAAATAATAATAAATTAAAAAGTCACTGATTTTTAAACATTGAAAAAAAAAAGAGGCCAGGGAGATGGCTCAGTCAAAATGCTAACTTTTAGCTTCTACAAGCAGGCACACAGTTAAACATGTGCACATCTACACATGTACACATACCCACAGGATCACATTCATATAACACACACACACACGTGCATGCACACACACACACACACACACACACACACAAATAAATATTTTTAAGGCCAGTCATGGTAGTGCAGAACTATAATCCTAATACATAAGAGTCTGAAGCAGGAAGATCACATGTTCATCATTAACTTGGGCTACACAGAGAGATCCTGAAAACCCATATCCCCAAAAACAAATGTTGCTTGTCCAGTATATATACAAAACTGTAGTTCACCAGCCTCACAAAGTAAAAAACAAACAAAAAAATGCCAATCAATTAATTCATATGCAGAAAAACAGAACTAGACTCACCACTTACAAAAATCAACTCAAATCAACTCAAAATGTACAATGTTTAAATTTTGGTAACCATAAACCAGCAAGAGTATAGTGGAAAAGAGGGATAAGGAAATGTTGATAATTTCTGTTTGGTTTCAATATGACATGCCTTGGCCCTAGCGCTGACTCATATGTTGACCTTGGGAGTTGAGCCCTCATTGTGAAAGTAGATCACTTGGAATGTAACCAAAGGTTTTATAGCCCAGGCTGGCTTCCTAAGACATTTGCTTCCTATTCTTTAAGAGATGTAAGGAGTCCCAGTCTTGTGGTCTCACCACCATGTCTTTCTTTTCATTACAAACTGTATATCCTCAAATAGTGCTCCAAAATAAATCTGCCTTCCCCTGAATGTTTTGTTAAGTATTTGTTCATATTTACAAGAATAGTAACTAATACAAGTTGATACTAATTTACAGTTTATTAGGAGTAAGAATTTCTTCTGTAATTCTGTGCAACAGAGCGACAAACAAAAATGAATAGTGCATTTCAGAGACCTAGAAAAAAGGATTGTTTAAAACATTTTTATTGGGCTGGAGAGATAGCTCAGGGTTGAATCTGCCTCATAAGCACAAGGTCCTCAGTTTTGAATTTCAGATCATACCTACTCCAGGCAGAAATCTCCTCTCAACCTGTATTTACCGTCCTAATGGGTGAAGCCTGAGAAATCCCAGAGGGAAGCAAAAAGGAAACAGAAGCAATACAGCATGATTGCCAAAGTCACTTTTGGGCCTCCATAAGTGCCCTTTGATACACACACACACACACACACACAAACACACACACACAAATAAATAAATAAATAAATAAATAAATAAATAAATAAATAAATAAAATGTTCAAAAATATTTTTTTAATGAGAGAAAGATACACACATGATACAATGTACTAGAAGTCAGAACACAATTTTCAAAAGTCTGTTCTCTCTTTCTGCCATATGGGCTCTGGAGAGCAAACTTAGATTGCTAGCTTTGCTCTGAAGTCACCTTACTGATGGAACCACCTCTCAATCTTTGAACGCTTACTGTAAAGAAATGAAAAATGTTAAAAAGAGATATGTTTAACTTGATGAAACCATTTTACAATACGCATATGTATGAAAACATTGCATAGTATTCCAGAAATATTTACAGTTTATATTTTTATTTATCAATTAAAAATAAATTTAATGTTAAAAATCAGTTGTTACATTTGAAATTTAAAACAAGAAATGGGACAGACAGTGAACATGTCTATCTTTTAAGAGTGACATTAAATACTATTGAAGTTATCAGTTTTAATTCATTGACAAAAAGACCTAAGCCCATAATGGAGAGGCACACACTAAAATAGAAAATTTGATACCTGTATGTACCATTACAATTTTGTTGATTTTAAATTAAAGTTTTAATTGAAAAGTAATAAATAATTAATCTCATATTATTAATCATAAAAATTGATATTATAAGTTGTAATAAAAAATCATGAGGCAGAAACTAGGTACTAGTTTCAAAAACTCCCTGAATTTTAGGGTTCCTTGTTGACTTTAAATTTTATATGTAGTTTCTTAGAATTTACATTCAAAATACTATTGCCATAAATTTGAAAAGTATGACATTGGCCATCTAGTTAATTCATTTTCTTTATCTGCTCTTTTTATACTTCTGTTTTAAAACAGGGAAAGGCCTTAATTATTTCAAGAGGCTCAATTTCAGGCAGTAGTATCACTAAATTTATATAGGTATCACCATTTTACTGTGTATAAGAGATTAAATTGAACAACTGTTCCATGAACAGCAGTAGTTTTAAGCAACAGATGTAGATGACTATACATGATGAAGTGAAGCCAAAGAAACACACATTTTCATTTTAAACACGAACACAGCTACATATGTGAAATGGTCTGACATAATCAGTTGATTTGCCATCCAGAGTCAGATCTCCAGCTTTATATTGTATCAAGAAGCTATACGCAAAGAAACAGTGGGGTCAAATTTTCCATCTCATTGGAATTGCCTGGGAAACAAACTCAAATTTAATTCTATCTTTTCTGTGAGCTCTACACACCTGATTTTGGTATCCTATCTAGACTCACATATTCAATTGCATTTTGTTTTACTTTACTTTGCATGCTCCATCTCACAGTTGACAGTCTGTCATAACCCTACCCAGCTATAAGGCCAGATAAAAATCTGGTCTTCTGGAACACACCTGTTTCTAAAAAGCACTAGGAAGATGACAGAAAAGCTTCCAAATACAGGCAGAAAACCCCACCCTCCACCTGGAGAAGAGGATTTCCTGAACCAGGTGCAGAACAGATGACATGAAAACACTGCATGCCTGGGTCATCATGTTAGGAGGCACACCCAGTGAACCACCTGGACTCTAACGTGGAATTTATGAAGCTCTCCATTCCATTAGAAAGGATTACTAAGTTTGTAACACAATTGTAAAGTGCCTTTTCAAACAAGTGGTGTTTCAGGCTTTATATACACTTAAACTGTAGCAGACTTCCAAGTAGCCAAATGTTGTAGCAAGCACTAATAGAAAATTCATTCTGTCTTGTTAGGGGCATTATCCTATCTTTCCATATACATTCCATATAGTATTGCCCAGGTTTATAACAGAGTGTAGGTTGCTTTTATGGCCAATTCCAAGAAACACAGTGAGGTGGGCTCAGGAATATTGTCGATAATTTTCCAGACTCTAGAACTCATATGCAGCTGAAATAGCAGCTTAAAATATAACAGAAGCTCCTCTAGCCATAAATCTGACATCTCATTCATATTCTTGCTCTTCCATCTTCTCTCCTAACCCAAACCAGCATCAACAGCTATGGTCTTCAAAGAGAAGTTTTGGATGAAAAATCAAACACACGATCTGTAATTCAACAGCTTAGGTTCAAATATTTGCTCTTGTACTTCTTAGTCTTACAGAATTGTGTGAGGTTAACATTTAATATATAAAATTGGAATAAAATAATAATACTTATGCCAAACATTATAAGAATTAATAAGATAACTGATGTGGAGAACTTGGCATAATGCCATGATGCCTGACATTGGTAGTATTCACCTAATGATCTATCATCTATCTATCTATCTATCTATCTATCTATCTATCTATCTATCTATCTATTTATCGGTCTGTCTGTCTGTCTGTCTGTCTATCTATATATCTATCTATCTTCCCAGGTCAGTTATCATAAAAGGCTGATGAGACAACTGATTGGCAAAATATTTTACTGTGAGCAGTATGACCTATAACTTAAAAACTTCTCAAAACAACAGTTAAAAAATTTAAGATATTTTATCCAGGACAAATGACACAAGTTGTTAGACGACACATATATGACCTATCCCACTTTCCTGAAACCACCCTGAAAACACATTATAAGATTTCTCCTAGCTATGTTTCTCTATTGTTTATATCCTTAATGAATGACTTCATGAACTTAAAAACAGTGAAAACTTCACTATATGCTTTGGTCTTTACAACACATATTTTCTGGAATTACTTTTATTTTCTGATACTACAAATTATATTGGAGTTGGTGTGACACAAAACTTCCTTCCCCTAAAACATGCAGCCACAATACATGCCAGCCATTAAAGATACTTCTGTTTCCCTTCTTTCTTTTCACTTAGTTCCCCTTTATCCAGAGATTTTTGTCTGCAAGTATATGGAACACTTGTGTTGTAAACATTGCATCCAAATCCAACTAGTGCAATCATATTTCTGGCACACAGCCTAAAGTGTAGCAACTGTGGGGGAAACCATCCAGAATCCCCCTTCTCTGGGCTACTCTACAACATGCCTATTAAATGACATTTTTGGCAAATGAAAATATGATTTTAATTGCACCATCACCCTGACTCCCTAGGTACAGATCATTGCCAAAAGAGTTTGATTATCTTCCAAAGCCAAAGTATAAGTATTTTGAAAGTCTCCTAAGCAATCTTTCCAACTAATAACATTCTGAAAAACAATAAGCACAAACTATTTTTGCAATGAATAGTAGGATGTAGACACTGATATCAACTTTAGTACTCCATGTACATGTATGTGTTACGCATATATTCAAACATGTATACACACATCCCCACACACACATTTGTGAAACAAGCAAATAAAATCTCCCATCAAAGAAAAGCCCAGGACCAGATGACTCCAATGAAGAACTTGATAAAACTATCTTAAGAATAATGATAATTTTCCTGAAATTACTTCAAAAAATAGAGATGAAAATAACTCTTTCAAGGACATTTAAGAAATGAAACAATTTTTGTTATCCAAAATTTATACAGATAAAAAGAATAAGAAAACTGCAGGCCAATGTCATTGAAGAATGTAAAAGCAAAATACCATCCACAAAATGCAGCAAATTAAACTCAGTAGAACATTCATATTCAGATATGATATTCAGAAAATAAAACTAGACTTCCATATCACATCACTTACAAGAATCAACATAAGATTAAATACTTAGATGTAAGACCTAAAACTACAAAAATACTAGAAAGTACAAAGCAAACAAGTTCAGGAGATTGTTGCATCAAGCAATATTTTTGTACCAGACCTCCCAACATATGGTAATAAAGAGCAAACATAAAACACTAGGACTATCAAACTAAACAACTTCTGTAAAACAAAGGAAATAATCCAGAGACTGAAGAAACAACATACAAAGTGAATGAGACTATGATAGGGGGTCATTCATTATAATACTTATGGAACTCAGAAAACTCAAGAACATGAAAAGGAACTTTAGAACATAGACGTAGATCTAAACAGACATTTCCCAAGAAAAGACAAATTCAATGTTTTATAGTCTAATGAAAATCATTCTACATCATTAATCATTAGAGAAATGCAAATCAAAACCACAATAATATGCCAACTATCTCCAGAAAGAATGGCTATTAGAATGATGAAACAGTCCTAACAGAGAATAAAAGAGACTCCTTGCACAGTATTGGTGGAAATGTAAACTAGTAGGTAGAACTTCTATTTAAAATAATATGATGTTTCACTTTACAAATAAAAGTAGGAAGTGCTGGAGAGATAACCTTTGCCTTATAAGCAAAATTATCTGAGTCTGGATCCCAGATCCCACGTAAACATCCCAGGCTGAAATGGCAGTGGCCTATACTTCTGCCCTGGAAAGTAGAAACTAGGAAACCCCAGAGCAAAGCAAGAGAGAGGTAAAACAATCCAGTATGATTCCCTGAGTCAACCTCGAGCCTCCACAGCAAACTCAGTGACTTCTTCTCCACACTCCCACACACATATACACCCTACACCAACACATGCACATAAATAAAATAAGTAAAAATAGAAGTATCATACATTCCAACTATTGTGTGCATAAATTTATGTAACAAACGAAAATAAATTCATTAAGTCAAATATATTTTCATTCCATGTTCATAGGCACTGTTTTTGCTATTCTATAATTCAGTCTCTGTGTCAGGGAAAGTGGTGAAATATATAAAATCACTGAAGGAGGAATGGGTTCATACAGAAGTCAAAGTGGAAATTCAAAACTTCCTAGAAGTGAATGATAATGAAAATACAACATATCAAAATCTCTGGGACATGATGAAGGATGTCCTAAGAAGAAAGTTTATAGCATTCAATGCTTACATCAAAATATGGAAACATCAAAAGCAAATAAGTTAACAATGCAACTTACAACTTTAGAGAAACAAGAACAATGCAATCCTTGTAGATGAGCACAGATTAGTAAAATCAGGGGAGAAATATCTGAAATTGAGATAAAGAAAATGATACAAAGAATCAAACAAAAATTTGGTTCTTTGAAAAAAATCAACAAGATTGATAAATCTTTAGCAAAATTAATCAAAACAAAAAGACAGAAAGCCCAAATTAGTAAAATTAGAGATGAAAATGCAGTTATTACAACTGATCCTCAAAGGAAATTCAAAGAATCATAAGGTCATACTTCAAAAACATATATTCCACAAAATTTGGCAATCAGAAACAAATGGATAAATTTCAAAGTACACACAACTTACCAAAATTGAATTAGAACGATTGAATTATTTGAAAGTCTTATATAAAGTGACAAAGTTAAGAAGTAATTACAAATCCTCCCACCAAGAAAGCTCAGGACCAGATGAATTCAGTATAGAATTCTACCAGACATTTAAAGGATGACTAATACTACTACTCCTTAAACTATTCCATAAAATAGCAAAGGATGGAATACTTCCATTTTCTATGAAGCTAATATTACACTGATCCCAAAAACAAATGATACAATACAATGCAATGCAACGCAACTCAACGAACGCAACAAACACAATACAATACAATACAATACAATACAATACAATACAATACAATACAATACAATACAATACAATACAATACAATAAAAAAGAAAACCAGAAGCCAATCTCATTGATGAATACAGATGCAAAGTTCCTCAATAAAATTTTAGCAAACCAGGTTTAAAAATATGATATGCAAGATACTCCACACAAGTTAGGGCCAAAGCAATCATAATTGGACTTTGCATGTCCTGCGCAATGTCCAACACACTATTCACCCCACAAAGTCTAGCATTTGCTAAAGGCACTAGGATCCTTGGAGGCAAGGGATTGACAGCCACAATAGTGTTCCTATGCTTAAGGGGAACACAGAAAAGGATCTGGGAAATTCCACTGGGTCCTTGCACCTCATTGGAGAGGAGGACCCAGAGGAGAGTTTGGCATGCACATTAAAGGATGCTCCGGGGATGGGAAGAGGAGGCACTGGGGGACGGGGAGGGAGAGGGAAGGGGAGGGGGCACAGAGCGGTGGGAGGTTAGAGGGAGGAAGGGAACTGGTGCACCTGTTAAGTTTGTATGAGTGGAAATAAAAAAAAAATCAAAAGATCATTCACTGAGACCAATTAGGATTTATTCCAGACACACAAGGCTGGTTCTACATATGAAAACAAATAAATGGAATTCATCAAATAAACAAATGCAAGGATCAAAACCACATGATTCTCTTGGTAGATGCAGAAAAAAAGCTTCTAACAAAATCCAACTCCAAATGTATTGAGGACCTTAATATTAGACCAAAGACTATAAAATCCCTAGAAAAAAGAATTTTTTGTAAACAGAACCTCAGTTGCACAGTAAATAGGACCAATGCCTAAGAAGTGAGTTTTCATGAAATTAAAGAGCTGCTGTTCAGCAAAACATATTGTTAATTGAGCAAAAAGACAACCCACAGAATGGGAGAAAATCTTCTCTAACTACATGTATTAGTTACTTTATCTGTTGCTGTGAGAGAATACCCAAAGTCAGGTAACATAGAGGGAAAAAAGGAGGTTTCTTTAGTTTGCCTAATTTTGTACTGGTTAGTATTTGTGTTGTGACAGAACACCCAAAGTCAAGAACAACAAAGTCAAGCAATTTAAGGGAGAAAGGGAGATTTATTCAGCTTATAGTTCCACAGGGGAGATACAGTCCTTTCATGGCAGAAAAAGCATGGCAGGCTGGTAGAAGCTTGAGGCAGGTTAAGTCACTGCAGACATCTTGGAGGCTGAGAGCTGCAAGACTGTCAACTGCTAGAGCAGGACTCTCCCAGAAGTAGGGTGGGACTAATCCACCTCAAGGCCCAACCCCATTGATTGCCATCCTCCCACAAGGCTCTACCTACAAAAGGTGCCATGACCTTCGTAATCACATGACACCATGGGGGACACATTTCAAACCATGACACTCCACCCCTGGCCCCCACATACTCATTATCACCTCATTACATAGACATAGTCTAACTTTAGAAGTTCTCAGACTGCATCAGCAGTCCAAACAGTCCAAAAGTCTTAAATCTAAAGCCTCCTGTAAAATCAAAAGACAAGTTACAAACTTCCAACATACAATGGCACAGATTAAGCATTCTTATTCCAAAAGGGAGGAATAGGAGCATATCCAGGAAAGATAGGTCTGTAATGAGACCAAAAGCCAGCAGGACAAAATCCAAATGCTCACTGTCTGCCTGACCATGCTCCCAGTCCTCCATCCTAGATCCCAGGTGAAGAATTCTGCCATCAACATCAGCCCCTCTGCCTCTCCAGCCCACTGGGTACCCACGCATGTGGTCCACGGAAGACACACTGCTACTCAGAATTCAATAGAGTCCAAAGGAAACTCAAGCAAAACTCTAGGGTCAAATGCCATACATCTGAAGAACTCTACAATCATCCTCTAACATGGGAGAGATTCTTCGCATCCAGCCCAAAGATAAGTAAACCTCCTTTTTTTCACCTTACTATTCCTTTCTAGTATTAATCACTGTAGATTAAATTTTCCATACAGCCACCCCAAAAACATATACAACTCCAGGGAGTACACCACTCACCCTCACATATCACCAAGATACTAAACCATAAAAATGCACTACCATACTAATATTCACCCCCTTGTCTACTTAACCTGACTTAACTGATGTACTAACAACCTAATAGCCTCATCTAGGAAATAACAATAACAAAAGACAAACATACCCAACTCTAAGGCAAGGACTAGTAATAACTGCCCAGGTAATACCAACTAAATCAGTTCAGTCAAAAACACACAGAAACTGAAAGGTCCTAAAAGACAAAACAGCAATGCCCTAGTCAACGTGCAGATCCATGAGAAACAGAACCCAAGAAAACCAATCTCCCACCGAAAGAATTAACCACATAATGATGGATTCCAACCAGAGCAACTTCACAGAAAATAGCCAAGAAAGCCAGACCCAAAATAACGATTTTCAAAGTATGATCATTACCATGATTAATACTATGAAAGAGGAAATCTGAGAGGAGTTACACAACCGCATCAACAACTTAGAACAGGAACACAAAAAGCACTTGGAGGAGTTGAGAAAAACATTCAAGAAACAAAAATAGGCTTAGAGCAGTTAAAACAGTCTCAGGCAGAGTTTAAAATCAAACTAAAAGACAAGTTATCTTCAACCCAAAACTCAACAGAGAGTCTCATCAGCAGAACTAACGAAGCAGAAAATATAATTTCAGACATTGAAGACAAAGTGGGAGAATTAACCAGCTGAATGGAAAAGATTGTTAAAGCCAAAAAGATACTTGAGAGGAATATTCAAGAGATATGGGACACCCTCAAGGAGCCTAACATGTGCATTCATGGAATACCAGAGCAAGAATCCCAAAATACCACACATAAGGAAATTTTTCAAATTATCATAAATGAAAACTTCCCTCAACTAAAGAATGAGAGGCCCATCCAAATACGAGAGGCATTTCACACTCCAGGTATGACCAAAATAGAAATTTGCCACACCAAATAATAGTCAAAACACTTCACATTCAAGACAAAGAAAAGGTGCTAAGAGCTTCAAGAGAAAAAAAGCAACTCACTTTTAAAGGTAAACCTATTAGAATAACAAATGACTACTCAATGGAAACAGTAAAAGCAAGAAGAGCTTGGAGAGACATACTTCAAGTATTAAATGAGCAAAAATGTCAATCAGACTGATATACTCTGTCATGATCAAGGGAGAAAGAAAAGTTTTCCAGCACAAAGACAACTTGAAGGGATACATGTCTACCAAACCAGGCCTTCAAAAAATGCTAGAAATGATACTCAAACTTGAAGAAAAAAACAAGCGTATCCAGGAGGACAGAAGGGAAGTATAATACCGCCAAAACATAAATGTCAAACAATACGCTTACAAAATCCACTAAACATAAAAAAGTCCAGAATTAAAAATAATTTCTCCATTATAACATTAAATATCAATGGTATTAACTTACCAATCAAGAGACACAGATTACAAACTTGGATGAAAAACCACAACCCATCAATCTGCTGCCTCCAGGAAACTCATCTCACCACAAAAGATAGGCACATCCTAAAAATGAAAGGCTGGTCTAAAATTCTGCCAGCTAATGGAACCAAGAAACAGGCAGGGATAGCCTTTATGCTTTTGGACAAAGAGGACTTCAAACCAAAAAAAATCATAAGAGACACAAATGGATACTACACTTTAGTCACAGGTACAATTCACCAGGAAGACTTCACAATACTGAACATACATGCACCTAATATGGGCCCCTCCACATTCATTAAGAAAACCCTACAATGTCTAAAGCGAGAAATCAACCCCCAAATGATAATTCTTGGGGATTTCAACAGGACAAAAGCTTAACAAAGACACTTCGGAACTTAATCAAACTCTTAAGAAATGGACCTTACTGATCTCTATCGAACTTTTCACCCACGCACCAAAGAATACACATCTTCTCAGCAGCACATGGAACTTTCTCCAAAATAGATAACATATTGGGCCACAAAATGAATCTACACATATACAAAAAAGTTGAAATTCTAACCTGTGCCCTATCAGACTACCACGGCCTAAAGCTGGACATCCACAACACAACAAACAAGAGAAAATACACTAACTCCTGGAAACTTAACAATATGATGCTGAATGAGAACTAGATTCAGGAAGAAATTAAACAGGAAATTCAAGATTTCCTGAAAGTGAATGATAATGAAAATACAACTTACCAAAATCTCTGGGACACAATGAAAGCTTTCTAAGAGGTAAGTTCATAGCTCTTAATGCCTACAAAAAAAAATGGAAACATCAGAAATGAATAACTTAACAATGCAGCTTAAAGTTTTAGAGAAACTAGAGGAATATGATCCCAAAAGTAGTAGAAGAGAGGAGATTAGCAAAATAAGGGGAGAAATATCCGAAATAGAGATTAGGAAAATGATACAGAAAATCAACCAGTCAAAAAGCTGGTTCTTTGAAAAAATCAATAAGATTGATATACCCCTAGATAAATTAACCAAAAGCAAGAGAGAGAAAATGCAAATTAACAAAATTAGAAAGGAACATGGAGTTATCACTACTGATACCCAAGAAATCCAGAGAATTATAACATCGTTTTTCAAAAACTTATACTCTGTGAAGTTTGACAACACAAAAGAGATGGATAAATTCCTAAGTAAACACAACTTACCTAAATTGAATCAGGAAGTTGTGAATTATTTAAATAGTCCTATAACATATGAGAAAATTGAGGAAGTAATCTGGACTCTTCTCACCAAAAAATGTCCTGGACCAGACAGATTCAGCACAGAGTTCTACCAGACATTTAAGGAGTTAATAACACCAATGCTCTTTAAACTGTTCCATCAAATAGCAAAGGAAGGAACACTACCAAATTCCTTCTATGAAGCTAATATCGTTTTAATCCCAAAACCTAATAAAGATTCACTTAAAAAAGGAAACTATAGGCCAATCTCCCTGATGAACACAGACGCAAAGATTCTCAACAAAGTCTTAGCAAATCGGATTCAAAAACATATTAAAAAGATCATTCATGGGGACCAAGTAGGCTTCATCCCCGGCACACAAGGTTGGTTCAACATACGCAAATCAATAAATGTAATTCATCATGTAAACCAGTCCAAAGTCCAAGACCACATGATACTCTCGATAGATGCAGAAAAAGCTTTTGACAAGATCCAACAGCCTTTTATGATCAAAACGCTAGAGACAGTGGGAATGGAAGGAACCTTTATCAATATAAAAAAAAAGCTGTATACAACAAGCCCACAGCAAAGATTATGCTCAGTGGGGAACAATTGGAAGCATTCCCACTTCAATCAGGAACTAGACAAGGCTGTCCACTCTTACCACTTCTATTCAATATTTTACTTGAATTCTTAGCTGAAGCCATAAGACAAGAAAGGGACATAAGAGGGATTCAAATCGGCAAGGAAGAAGTCAAACTATCCCTATTTGCAGATGACATGATCTGATACCTGAGTGATCCCAAAAACTCCACCAGGAAGCTCCTGGAACTAATTGAGGAGTTCAGCAGGGTGGCAGGATACAAAATAAATGTGCAAAAATCAGAGGCCTTCCTATATGCCCAGAATGAAAGAAGTGAAAAAGCCTTGAGAGAAACCATCCCATTCACTATAGCCCCTAAAAAACTGAAATACCTTGGTATAAACCTAACCAAGGTGGTAAAAGACCTTTACAATGAAAACTTTAAAACCCTCAAGAAAGAAATAGCAGAAGACACCAGAAGGTGGAAAGACCTCCCATATTCCTAGATTGGCAGAATCAACATCGTAAAAATGACCATCCTACCAAAGGCAATATACAAATTCAATGCTATACCAATTAAAATCCCAAAGCAATTCTTTAAAGAAGTTGACCAAAAAATCTCAACATTCATATGGAGGCACAAAAGACCCAGGATAGCAAAGACAATCCTGAGTAACAAAAACACTGCTGGAGGTATTACCATACCAAACCTTAGTCTATATTACAAATCCATAGTTATAAAAACAGCCTGGTATTGGCTCCAAAATATACACACAGATCAATGGATAAGGATTGAAGACCCAGATATTAGCCCACAAAATTACAGCCATTTGGTCTTTGACAAAAGGGCCCAAAGTATCCAATGGAAAAAGAACAGCATCTTCAACAAATGGTGCTGGCAAAACTGGATCTCCACATGCAGAAGATTAAAGCTGGACCCGTACTTGTCACCATGTACAAGACTTAATTCCAAATGGATCATGGACCTTGATATCAGGCCAGAGACTATAAAAACCATAGTTGAAAGGATAGGGAACTCCCTCGAGCTGATTGGGCTAGGCCAACAGTTCCTTAACAGACATCCAATGGCACAGTCACTGCTACCTACTCTCAACAGTTGGGATCTTGTGAAATTAAAGAGCTTCTGTTCAGATAAAGAGATTGTAATACGAGCTCAAAGGCAACCCACAGAATGGGAGAAAATCTTCACTAACCACATATCTGATAGAGCTCTGCTGTCCAGAGTGCACAAAGAACTTAGAAAAATAAACATCAAGGAAACCACTGGCCCAATTAAGAAATGGGCCCTGGAACTGAAAAGAAACTTTACCAGGGATGAAATTAAAAAGTCCAATAAATATCTTAAAAAATGCTCCACTTTTTTAGCCATCAGGGAAATGCAAATCAAAACTTCCCTCAGATATCATCTCACCCCAGTCAGGATGGCAAAAATCCACAATACAAACAACAAATGCTGGAAAGGATGTGGAGAGAGGGGAACTCTCCTACATTGCTGGTGGGAATGCAGGCTCATACAGCCACTCTGGTGAGCCGTCTGGAGATTCTTAAAGAAATTAAAAATTGAAATGCCATATGACCCTGCTATCCCACTTTTGGGAATAACCCCCCATGCAGCAGAGGTTCTCCTCGATAGCACAAGTATGAACATGTTCATAGCAGCACTGTTTACAATAGAAAAGTCATGAAATCAACGCAAATATCCAACAGTTGACAAGTAGATAAGGAAAATGTGGTATATCTATACAATGGAGTACTACTCAGCCATCAAAAATGATGAATGACTAGAATTTGCCAGGAAATAGATGTCATTAGAAACAATTACATTAAGTGAAATATCCCAAACCCAGAAAATTAAGTGCCATATGTACTCCCTAATAGGTGGCTCCTAGTACCAAACCCACCCAACCCACCTTGAGGCACTCAAAGGTAAATCTATGTAATACCTACAGTAATTACAAGGATTATGAACAGGAGGGATGGGGTAGGAGGGCCACACCAGAAACAAGGAGAGAGGGGACCATGTTACAGCAGAGAAAATAGGCCTCCATCTAGGACTGCAAGTAAGTAATGTGACACCTGGTTAAGTTCACAGACGTTCGTTCCTGATCATTTACAACTGAGGGGTTATGATCTCATCAGAAGGGGAGGGCATATAGTCTGGCAGATAAAAAGTAACCATTTTGCAAATGAGTGATTGACCCTTCCCTCACTGAGGTTTCCTACTTTTATTACATCTACCCTTGAATGTGCTCTTATAATAAGACTCCAGTTTAACAGCTTTTTGTCTCTGGCCAGGGGGTGACATACAGTGCCCAGCAGGATGGAGTGAAGGGCATTGCAGGAGCAGCAAAACTGCAAAAGAAAATCAACAAACCACAATCCAGAACTTCAGAGACTCTGTATCAAACACATAGAACTAGGCCAGACTAATCTCTCCCCATCTTGAAGCTCAGGGACATTTGTGGAAGACGTGCGGTAAGATTGTACGAGCAAAAGGATGGGAGGAGCAATGATTTGTAAGATTCTCCACACTTGTTAGGGCTGAAGCAATCATAATTGGACTTTGCATGCCCCGCGCAATGTGCAACACACTATTGACCTCACAAAGTCTAGCATCTGCTAAAGGCACCAAGATCCTTGGAGGCAAGGGATTGACAGCCACAGTAGTGTTCCTATGCTTAAGGGAAACACAGGAAAGGGTTCAGGAAAATGCCACTGGGTCCTTGTATGTCACCAGAGAGCAAGGCCCAGAGTAGAGTCAGGCATGCACAATAAAGGACTCTCGGGAATGGGGGCAGGAGGCACTGGGGGATGGGGAGGTAGGGGTGAGGGGAGGGGGAGCAGGGGTTTCAGGGGGAGGAGGAGGGAGGGAGGGAACTGGTGTGCCTATTAAGTTTGTATGAGCTGAAATAATAATAATAAAATTTATAAAAAATAAAAATAAAATGCTAAATTAATGGAATTTGCCGGGAAATGGATAGAATTAGAACCAGTTATATTGAGTGATGTATCCCAGACCCAGAAAATTAAGCACCGTATGTACTTCTTAATAGGTGGCTCCTAGTACCAAACCCACCCAGCCCACCTAGAGACACTCAAGGATAAATCTCTGTAATACCTACAGTAATTGCAAAGATTATAAGCAGGGAGGGAACGAGAAGGAGGGCCCCACCAGAGGCAAGGAGAGAGGGGATCATACTACAGCAGAGAAAATAAGCCACCATCAAGGACTGCAAGTAAGTAATGAGACATCTGGTTGGGCTCCCAGAGTCTCCTTACTGGTCACTTGTGTCTGATGGAGTATGATCTCACCAGAAAGGGAGGGCATAGCCTCTTGCAGATAGAAAGTAACTATTTTGCAAATGGGTGATTGACCCCTCCTTCACTGTGGTTTCCTACTTTTATTATATCCACCTTTGAATATACTCTTATAAGAAGACTCTAGTTTAACAGCTTTTTGTCTCTGGCCAGGGGGTGACATCCAATACCCATCAGGATGGAGTGAAGGGCATTGCAGGAGCAGCAAAACTGAAAAAAAAATTAACAAACCATAATCCAAAACATCAGAGACTATATCAACCACCTGGAACTAGGCCAGACTAATCTCTCCCCATCCAGAAGCTCAGGGAAATTTGCGGAAGAGGGGGTAGTAAGATTGTAAGAGCACAAGAATGGGAGGAGTAATGATACTCCACACAAGTTAGGGCTGAAGCAATCATAATTGGACTTTGCATGCCCTGGTCAATGTTCAACACACTATTGACCCCACAAAGTCTAGCATTTGCTAAAGGCACTAGGATCCTTGGAGGCAAGGAATTGACAGCCACAGTAGTGTTCCTATGCTTAGGGAGAACACAGGAAAGGGTTCTGGGAAATGCCACTGGGTCTTTGCACTTCATCGGAGAGGAGGACCCAGAGGAGAGTTTGGCATGCACATTAAAGGAGGCTCCGGGGATGGGAGGGGGAGGCACTGGGGGATGTGGAAGGAGGGGTGAGGGGAGGGGGCCACAGGGCGGTGGGAGGTTGGAGGGAGGGAGGGGACTGGTGTACCTGTTACATTTGTATGAGTGGAAATAAAATAAAAACCCAAATACTCAGTTCTAACCCTCCAGGACAGGTGCCCATAGACCACATCACTTATTGTACTAGTTACTTTCTCTGTTGCTGTAAGAGAACACCAAAACTCAACTTAGAAGGAGAAAGGGATATATATTTAGGTTACAGTTCCAGAGGAGTAATACAGTCCTTTCATGGCAGAAAAGTCATGGTGGGTTGGTAAAAGCTGGAAACAGGCTATAAACCACTGCAGACATCTTGGAGGCTGATAGTTGCGAGAATGCCAACTATAGTCTTGGAAGGTAAGATAAAGAAGATCCCAAGAGAGTGAAGACAAATGAATACAGACAGGCAAAGCTCTCAGAGCCAAATCAAGTTGTACCCTATTACAATGGGAGACTAGTGAGGCAGAAAACCAATCAGGCCAGCATACAGAATATCAGCGAACCTAGAATACTCAGCCCTAATCAAGCCATCAAAAATTTTATCCCACACCAAGGCTCAGGGAACCTAGCGGAAGAAGGATGTTAAGGTTGTAAGAACGCAAAGGTTGAATGAGACACTCCTCAACAACATACTCTAGTCAAGGCAGGGCTGCTGTTTCCAGGTCAATATGATGAGAACTTCTACCACCAGATCTACACAATGGTTAACATATCAACATTTCGTCAAAGACCACCTATGATCTTAGAAGAAATAGTTGTTCTCAGAGAGTTTCTCAGGGACAGGTGGACAGAAAAGAGGAAATTTCCCACTTACAACTTTACCCACCACTAAAGAGTCACATAAAGTTCAACAGAAATCTGAGTTTCTTACCAACCCAGGGAGTTCTTAACAACACAGGACCCCAAAGGGAGTCCTGAGACACTAAAAAGCAAAAGGACAGAGTGGAGGGGGAGACAGAGCAAGATGGATGAAGGGAGGGAAGGGTGAAAGAAAGGTGTGTGGATGGAGAGGGTGGGAGAGAAAGGAAGAGGGAGAGGAGATCAGGGAAAAAATATAACCCAGCTTGTTTGAAAATTAATAAATTAATTTAAAAAATAAATATATAAAATCAATCCTGGTATATCAAATCTGCTTTGCATGGCCTGCATCTCTTTGGCATGACACCTAAATCCCTTCACAATATCATTTTTCTCCAATTATACCTCTATTCTTGTTCTTCACAAAACATTATGTATGCATGCCAACATGCCCAATTTCCAATTATTATCAAAACTTCAATGATACTCATACTACACTTCAATCTTTGTGTCCAGTTAAATTTTTTAATCCAGGTTCAGTGCAAAAATAATTGTTATGTAGCATCCCTCTAGTTCCCAAAAGTCATGTTCTAGTTCTCTAAGACAATTGGTTCATTGCCTTTCTGTAGAATTTACTTCACTAAATTATTAATTCCTGTTGACATATCCCTATCATAGTAGACTGAGAATCAAAAGGATCTGAGTAAATTGTTTTCATTTGAACCTATGGCTAACAATATCAAAAAGAAAGCATGTGCTCAAGTTAATAAATATATGTTAAGTGTACAAGTGAATAGCTCAGTAAATGTTATCTAATTTCCTTTCCTAAATCTTGAAATGTTTCTGAAATTCAATCATTCCCTGGTTACTCTCATAACTGCATTGTATTTGAAAAATACATATATGATTAAAGCTTTTCTTTGAGTAAATAAAAGTTTTTACTTCAATACCCACTTCATCCTATCCTAAGTAATCATATCTGTGCATTCAAAACTGTATTTTGTAACAGTCATGTGTACAACCATGTTCATAGCAGTTCTTGTCACAAAGCTAAGAAATGGAACCAACCTAGATGTCTAACAGTTGATGAATGGCTAGAGAAAATGTACATACATATAACTGAATACTGTTCAGCCATCAGGAAAGATAAGCTAATGAAATTTGCCATAAAAATGGATGGGACTAGAAAAAATCATATTGAGCGAAATATCCAGGATGCAGAAAGACAGACACTATATGTTCTGCCTTATAAACTGGATCCTATGCTCCGGGGATGGGAGGGGTAGGCACTGGGAGATAGGGAGGGAGGGGGAGGGGACGGGGCACAGGGCGGTGGGAGGTTGGAGGGAGGGAGGGGACCGGTGTACCTGTTAAAGTTGTATGAGTGGAAATAAAAAAAAATAAAAATTTACACTTAAAAAATATAAATAAATAAATAAATAAATAAATAAATAAATAAATAAATAAATAAATAAACTGGATCCTAGCATTGAACTTTCAGTTTGAGTTAAGCAAATGGAAACTCTTACAATATCCACAAATACAAAAGAATACAAGCCAGGTGGGGAGAGTGGAAGAAGATCCCAAAAGAAAAGTAAAAAAGAACATGGGTAAAAAGTGGTTTTTTTCTCTATTTTATTTTTTTCCTAATCATACAAGCTCAATAGGTACACCCATCCTCTCCTTCCCCCTCTTTTCCCCCATCATCCCCCATTGCACTCTCCCCCATTCCCCCCTTTCTTTCAATACCCTCCTTTTGTTCCCTTCTCCTGGTGCCTCCCCCTTCCTCCCTCCCATCCCCTGGAGAATCCATGAGCATCTAACCTCCTTTTGAGTCCTCCACCCTAGTGAGAGTTCAGGACTCAATGCATAGCCCCGGGCCCCTTCTTGGGTTCCCCGTTAGTATGGGAACTCTATTATGACTGTTTAATCCCTTGCCTCTAAGGATACTACTATCTGAAGCCTTCTCCCCTGTGATCCATGCAAGACTTTGGGGGATTGTTGACATGTCAGCCATTGTGCAGGTTATGAAAAGTCTATTTCTGGCTGCTGCAGCCCTAACTTGTGTGAAGTATCTTTCGTATTGTTGGTCCTCCCCATCTTTAGGTTCTTACAATCTGGCGACTCCCTCTTCCACAAGTTTCCCTGAGCTTTAGGATGGGGAGAGATTTGTCTGGTCTGGTTCCTAGTGAATTTATAGAGTGTCTTTGGTGTTCTGAATTATGGTTTGCTGTTGTTTTTAGTTTTGCTTTTGTTGAACTGCCCTTGGCTGCATTTAGATTGATATAGAAGGTCATCTCCTAGCCAAAGATAAAAGACTGTTCTAAGAGGGGGTAACATACAATGCCCACCAGGATGGAGTGAAGGGCATTGCAGGAGCAGCAAAACTGCAAAAGAAAATCAACAAACCACAATCCAGAACTTCAGAGACTCTATATCAACCACCTAGAACTAGGCCAGCTTAGTCTCTCCCCATCCTGAAGCTCAGGGAAATTTGCGGAAGAGGGGGCGGTAAGAGTGTAAGAGCAAAAGGATGGGAGGAGCAATGATATGTAAGATACTCTATACTAGTTAGGGCTGAAGCAATCATAATTGGACTTTGCATGCCCTGCGCATTGTCCAACACACTGTTGACCTCACAAAGTCTAGCATCTGCTAAAGGCACCAAGATCCTTGGAGGCAAAGGATTGGCAGCCACAGCAGTGTTCCTATACCTAAGGGGAACACGGGAAAGGGTTCAGGGAAAGGCCACTGGGTCCTTGTACGTTATCGGAGAGGAGGGCCCAGAGGAAAATCAGACATGCACAAGAAAGGACTCTCTGGGAACTGGGGCGGGAGGCACTGGGGGATGGGGAGGGAGAGGGGTGGGGAGGGGGAGCGGGGGTACGGGGGGAGGAGGAGGGAGGGAGGGAACTGGTGTACCCAATAAGTTTGTATGAGCTGAAATAAAAAAAAATAAAACAGGAAAAAAAAAGAAAAAAAAAAAGAAAAACCTTGAAGAACAAGAATAAGACACAATAGGAAATGGGGTTAGCCTCCAGGTTACAAATCACCTGCTTACTAGACCCTAATTCTCCCCCCTCAATGATAGGGAACACACACCCAGCACTTAAACCAGTCTAAACAACAGTGGGCAAGGAGAAAACTTGCAGTAGACAGAATCAAAAGCCTTGATACTAACCACAAACACCTGATAGTAAACATCCATCTAAACACCTTTCATTTTATCTTTAGATAAAAAAAGATCTCAACATTCAAACAAGTTACAGTTTAGTGCAATGGAAGATCAGTGAAATACCTAACAACCAACCAGAGTGCAGAGAATAGCAACCCTAAAACTCTCATCCAGACCCATGCCAACCAAATACCTTCCCATCCTAAAGCTCAGGAAATCTTGCAGAACAGGGGGCGGCAAGATTCTAAGAGCTAAAAGTGGGGATGCCCACTGCTGGCCAAGACATTCCACTAGCAACTCACTGCAATGAAACTTATCCTCAGTAGACCTGCACTATAACTGAGATATCAACATTCCCCCATAGACTAGTAAGGAACTCAGGAAAAATAATTACAAGCATGGAAAAACCTTAGAGACTAAGGCTAGACAAGTTAAAAGGGAGTGTCCCTATCAATGGGTCAACCCAAGGAAAGGCCACTTAATCTGTCACAGGAGTCTTGAGCCCCTATTAGAGCAGACAACCTGAAGGGAACCTTAGGGCCCATACAAGCAGACTGGGAGGAGGGTAGGAGAGAAAGGAATAGATTGGTAAAGGGTAAGGAGGGTGAGTGAGGGAATGGGAGAGGAATGGGAGAAGTAGGGAGGGGGAATGAAGGGTGAGCAGGGACAACCACTTATTGTTTTTAAAACTAGAAAAATAAAAAACAAAATTTCTACTTACTTTTTTTATTTATTTCTTCCACTCATACAAAGTTGATAATGACCCCATTCCCCTCCCTCTTCCACCCCTCCCTGGATCCCCTTGCTCACTCCCTCCTTTTCCCTTTCCTTCCCCCCCTCCCTTTCTCCCAGTGTCCCCTTCCTCCCCATTCCTGGAGCATCCTTTAGTGTGAAAGTCAAACTTCCCTCTGGGTCCTCCTCTCTGATGAGGTGTAAGGACTCAGTAGCATTGCCTAGAGCTCTTTTTTGTGTTCCCCTTTAGTATAGGAACACTATTGTGGCTGTTAATGCCTTGCCTCTAAGAATCTACTTACATATTTATAATATTAATTAAATTAAATATATTCAAATAAATTCAAATTAAAATATATGTTCAAATCCTAAAATATCCATATATTTACCACCAATAGTCAGCTTGCAAATATACCAGTGGTATACATTTCCCACACTGAGCAACACAGTTCTACATTTATAGTCCCTGCATGAGGTCAGGAAAAACTACTGAAAACATTAATATTATAACCGATGTCATTTAGCCTGTTGACAAGAATATGCTCTGCTAAACTGAATTGTACCTCCACAGATATCCTTCCAAGAGAGAAAATGATGAATAAAAGTGTACTGAAATACAAAAGTCAGAAAATGAGAAAGTCTAGCATCATGCAAAACAGTGAAGGTATTATTAGGTCAACATAAATATGTATGGGGTGTGGAAAATTCAGGATAGAATATAAAGTGAGCATTAGCTTAGTAAGGTGATTCACATTCTTTTTCATAAGTTTCTAATGTAAGATGACTAAGGAAACCATAGTAGCTTTTATGTATAGTTTTAGGAAATTCTCAGTAGCTTATTTCTTGATCCTGCCTTTAGTAAATCTTATTTCTAGTGCTTTGGCCTAAAACTAGTATCTAGTTGTCATAGCCCTTGTACAGAATCATTCATCAAAGATGAACTCCTAAAAAAAACAGAATTTCTGAGTTATCTTTCTTCCTTAGGAAGTACAGAGGATTATTTTTACTCAAAATGGAAGAAAATAATGGGCAGTAGGGAACACATTAATGTACTGAGTACAAACCTGGGAGTCAAAGTTTCTGAATCCTCACCTTTGTTCTCCCGCTGATTCAGATTTAGAAAAACAAGCATCTTCAAGAAGTTTCCAGAATAAACGTTTACCTTGGTTCAATTCAAGGCTAGTCTCACCATGAAGGCCTATTTTTACATGAAAAAAAGTGAATATGCTGGCATTCATACAAAATGGACAGTGTTTAATGAGTCCTTTCAGTGAGTCAGCTCAGCAGAAACACTGGTTCTGGACTAATTCTCTTCCAGAACCTACCCTGCTGAAGTCCTTCCCCTGAGCTAAGTGACTGCATATTTATGACCTAGTTTGAATAGGTGGTGTTGATTCCACCAGAGCTGCAATGTTCCAAGTAGGATCCATCAACTTAAATTATGGAGTGCAAAACTGGACTCCACTAAGGAACTTCCACTACAGCAGTCAAAGATGCAGCACAGTAAAACCTGGCTTGCTATCATTGACATGGAAAGGATCGCAAGACTAGGACTTTTACTCATTTGTCTAAAGAACCTTGGAAAAATCAGGATGGGGACCTAAGCTGCTGTTTCAACATGGCTAAAAAAGAGTAATGATAAAGTTTTGGGTTTTTTTTGTTTAAAAGTTCTCTGTAATAGATCAATGACTCCCAATGGATAGTGCCCACACCAACAACAGTATCATTTAGTACTTAATTCATGTGTGAACTTTTCTTATTGTGTTCAGAACTACTACTAAAGTAGAAACTCTGGGAGTAAAGCTGACAAATCTGTATTTTAGCAACTATGGTAGACATTTCACCCAATAGAGCATCTAAACACCTCAGTACTTTTGCTTTCCCAAGCTGATCTCTTCATAGTCCTGTGTAAATCTTTAGATTGTATCTTGAGGTATTTTGCTCCCTCTATTCTTATTTCATTCTTATCATCATGTTTGCATCCACCCAACTCCTACCTATACTCAAGATCGAGACATATTCTTCCATGAAGTGAAGACTTGATAGAATATTTAATCATTTTGGCTTTATTTAAGTAGTCTGATTGTCTGGGTAACTTTCACAGCTTGTTCTTAATTAATGGAGCGAGTATTTTGCTTTGTCATGCCGTGAGACAGTGTTGATGCTGTGAGGCAAGGACGAATTTAATCTGTTCTATTTTCTAGTAATTTCTGCGTAAGAAATTCAGTGAAAGGTAAACAGATACTAGAGAAAATAATTTCCTTGGTTTGGTGTCCTTTTAGTTGAAGTGGGAAAATGCACAGATGGACAAGTCTCAATCCATCCTTAGCTGGTTCCATTGCTTTTACGCTATAATGCAGCAGATCATCACAGTAGGAAGCATTTAGAAGAGGAAAGTTATTCACATCAATGGACATTGAGCAGAAAGATATATCCTTCAAAGACATGCCCCCTTGAGATTTACTCCAACCAGGTCTCATCTCTTATAGGACATTCAGCCATGAAGTCATCAATAGATAATGTTACAAAGGTGATTCCTCCCCCTTTAGTACTTTGAGGCTGATTAAAAATATCACTAGTTAGCAACAACTTCTTTTAATTACTAAATGCTTGAAGATATAAGCAATGGAAATAAGCATTGAGCCCAATAAAGTCCCTTCTCACTCTGGAGAAAAAGTGATGTTATATAGATCTTGCTTTCTGTGAAAAATCAGCTCTGAGAAACAGGACTACTACACTTAGGAAGCCTCCAGTCAATTAAAGGGAGACCAGACATCAAAGACACCAAAATAAAAGGTAAACATATTTGGACTTTAAAGATTTCCTTTTAGAGTCCGACTTTGTCTAACAAGTGTGTACCTCAGATCACAAGCCAATGTTGGCAAAATCTGGGAAGTTCCTCACATTCAGTTTGGATGAAGAAGTTTGTTTTTACATGAAACAAGAAATACACTTACTCTGTGTGATCCTTTGGAACTCTTTGAAGACCTTAGAAGGCATCAGGCCCTCACATCAATTTTGGTAAAGTCAAAGTGCCTTCTTTCTCTTCTTTTCCAAGGACACTTTATTATATTACAATTTTAGTAGATTATAACCTGAGCATAAATGAAAAGAATTTTGGAAGCTAACATCCCACCATAAAAACCTATCTGAACAATAAGCAAAAAAGCTAAAAGGATTAGAACATTGTATATTGTTTTTCTGATTTTTTTAGTTGACTTCACATTGAACATGTAAATTAGCAGTTTATCTAATTGGTTTCATTATTAAGGTAATTATTTCAATCATTTAACAAAATTGTGGCTGATCTCACCTAATACTATCAACAGAGAACTAGAAGTACATTGATAATGTTTAAGAAGGGCTGTATTTTAAAAATAAGCAAAGTCTTGGGGAATAAGCTTATTTGGTAATTAGTACCAATGATTTCATAAAAGTTTTGGCCCAACATAATTGTGAATTGACAAATTTCCTCTGAATCTCTTCATACTTGTTATTTCATTATTTCTTCATTATCTAATACTTATTTTGCCTAATTATTGACATATATTGACCCACTTGTTTTTCATAGTTTTCTTGCAAGAAAGATCAATAGAGCCAATTTGCAAATTAAGAAATTGAGGGTAAAAAATTTAAGGACTTCCTTATTTGAGTAATCACAGAGAACTAGATCCAGACAGTATAATTCCAGAGTCTATCTACACTTTCTAACTCTTACTCTATATTGATTTGGTGTGTAATCCTTTACTTCCACGTAAATCTATTAATACCTACACGTAAAGAAATGAATGTTAAAATCATTTGAAAGATGGGCATTCAATTCAGACAAAATTTTAAAGCCAGGTATATTAATTGCATAACTTCAGGCAACTTGTCTTTTCTAATCCTTCATTTCATTGTTCTGTTAAATGAATCTAGATCACTTTTGACAGGACTTATGCTAAGGTTAAATTGTCCTGATGAATTTTACATATATTTCATTCAATAATGTCACTTTCTAAGAACTAACCCATTGGCTACCACAGACAGTACAGTACCTTTCAATCTAATTCCTTAATCTTTTTAAATACGGAGAAAAATTTTGCAAACTGATTCAGCCACACATTCCCCTGACCACATATGAACCTTGGCATAAGACAAAATGCCTCAATTACTCTTTCCCATCCTCCCCTCCCTTCATGGATCTAACCCATACCCTTCTATCCTCCTGTCCATTAGCTTCTATGGATTCCAGGTTACCCTTTGGAACATTGGCTCTAGTGGGGCTTCAGGCATCTATGGCAGACCAGGTGGTCTTTCCTTGAGTGAACCACTGATGTGGGCACTCTCCTTCACCAGCTTAACCCTAGACCCTAAGGATCCTACTGCTTAAAATTATTTCTCCATATTGATATGTCAGCCATTGTGCAGGTCTGGTAAAGTCAAGTCTCATTGCAGTGAGTTCCTGGCTGCAGAAGCCTTGTCTTGGGTGAAGTGTCTTGTCCTGCAGTAGACCTCTCCATCTTCAGGATTTTACAATCTTACAGCCCCCTCTTCCTCAAGGTTCCCTGAGTCTTAAAATGGGAGGGATTTGGCTGGCCTGATTCCAAATGAACATTGTAGATTCTCCAGTACTCTTCTTTCTGGTTGTCTGTTGTCTATTTCACTGTTCTACTACACTAGGCTGTGTCCTTTCTGGGTGTTGAGATTCTCTCTTATCCAAAGATAAAAGGCTGTTAAAGAAGGCCTTTATATACAAAAAGGCTTAAAGGAGAGGGAAGAACGGTAATAGGACACAGTAGAGAGAGGGATCAACCTCCAATCAACCTTCCTCCTTCTAACCCCCGACTATCCCCATGTTGGGGAACACTCACTTGCCCAGCACTGCAAATTAGTCCAATTAACAGTGGACAGGAAAGAGACTAACCATGGGCAGGGTCACATGTCTCAATAGTTACATACTTTACTTAACAGTGGCATTTATCCAATTAACTATGCTCCTTTGTCTCTCCACTCTCTTGGAGTCTTCTTTCCCTTACCCTCCTAGTTACGTTCCTTAGCGGTATAATGTGTATTATAGAGATTTTCCCTTGAATATGTCATTGTGAGGGCTTGGTATTAGTTTCCACTTATAAGGGAAAATATGTGATGTCTGACTTTCTGTACTTGGGATACTTCACTCAGTATAATTTCTTTCAACTCTATCCATTTAGTAGCAAATTTCATTAATTCATTTTTGATGGTTGAATAATATTCTACTGTGTACATGTACTGCATTATCATTATCTATTTGTCCATTGCTGGGCATTTAGGTTGATTCCATGACGTAATAGGAATAGTGCTGAAATGAACATGGATGAACACCTGTCACTGTAGTAAGGTGAAGCATTTGGGGGAAATATTCCCAGTAGTGGTATAGCTGGCATTTCAATTTTTAACTTTTTCAGAAATGATCATATTGATCTCTAGAGTGCTTGTGGAAGACTACATTCCTACCAGCAATGTATGATGGTTCTCTTCTCCCTGTATCCTCTTCAACATTTGCTTTTGTATGAGTTTTGGATTTTAGCCATTCTGACCAGAGTGAGATGATATTTCAGTGTGATTTTGAGTTGCATTTCCCTAATGGCTAGGAAGGTGGAACTTTTTTAAGATATGTGTTGAACATTTCAATTTCGTCTTGGGAAAATTTTCTTTTGAGTTCCAAGCCTCATTTTCTAATTGGGCTGTTTATCTCCTTGGTGATTAATTTTTTTGAGTTCTTTGTGCACTCTGGATATTAGCCATCTATAATATGTGTGGTTAGTAAAGATTTTCTCCCATTCTGAGGGTGTCTTTTTGCTTGGTTAGCAATCTCTTTAGCTGAACAGAAGCTCTTTAATTTCTTGAGATCCCATTTGTTGAGCGTTGATTCTATTGGGATTCAATTGGGGTCCTGTTTAGAAGATGTTGGTCTAGGCCAATCAGTTTACGAGAATTCCCTACTATTTCTTCTAGGGTAAAAGGCCTCAATTATTAAACATATAGTATGATATCTTACTAATGAATCCCATGACAAAATATTTCTAGATCTTTCATTCCTTTCGCTTAGTATGTTCATCCTCTTACCTACAACTATTCAAATCCTCCCATTATGCCAGAGTAAAACTTGTTTCTTATTTAACTTCTCTACCTATCTGGACACCACAGATCTCTTTTCAACTATGGTTTTCCAAGAACTCTAAATAAATTCTTTACTTATTCCTTGAATCATATATGTCCTATTTCTCCCTAATTCTAAACTAATCTAAGCACGTTTCTTTTTCATTTCTGTGCCCAAGGGACTGAGTGATGAAACAGAAGAAAACTGTGCAACTATGTACAGTGTGACCACTCCAAATCCCACTTGACAAGATTTCATTGCAGCTCAGAAATTCTTATAGTTGGCACTTTCTCCCATTATTCTCAGAAGTCATTCCATGTTTTTTTTTTTCAGAATCCTCACCGCAATTACCTCTCCCATTGAGCAGATGACATCATCTCCTACTCAGCAAAGAAAAAAAGAAATGAGGTCACTAAGCAGAAACTTCCATGACTTCCTGACTTAACTGCTACAAATTTATTTGAGTCTGTAGCTGTTCTTAAATTTTTCCCCTTACAACTCATTAAGAAAAGTATATCTTCTCCTAGTAAATGTTTAGCATAACCTCTATTGCTCTTTTCACAATCTTGCTCTTTCCCTCCTGTGTCTTTTTCTCATGAACACAGATTTTTAAGCATTTTCATTTTAAAAATACAATATCAACGATAACCCCAGGCCTTACTTCCCTCCCCCTCCCTTTCTAATTTGTTCTGTGCTTGCTTTCTGCACAGATAATACCATTCCTATATAAAAAAAAAAAGAATTGGTTGCCTCCATGCATACATACCGATTCAGACCTTGATATCGTATAATTTAACTTCTTTTCCAAACACTACTAACACAAAGGCCTCTCTTCAGTTCTTAATTTCTAAATTTATTGGGTCGTTTTAACCAGGAACCTTCTTAATATATCTGGTCATTTACAGCCAACAAAACACTTCCTACTTGTAAAATTCTTCCTCTCATCTCCCTAACAACAAATTAGATTACTTTGAGGGCTTTTTCTTCTATGACATGTTCCATAGAAAGATCCTTTAGTCTTTTTTACTCAATGTAGACTCTTTTCTGAACCATATCAAGAAAGCATTTTCTAAGCTCCAGAGGCATTCTTCTTGAATGTAGAATAGTCATCTCCATCTTCATTTTCTAAAGCACGCAATATTTCTCCTGCCCTATGTCTCAAAGATGATCTTCCTCTTCTGTCCCATCTTTGTATTAGCGCAATCATGAACTCAAAAAAAAAAAAAGAGTCTTAGTATTATTCTAGTCATCTTCACCCCTTCCTTCTTCTGGTTCGTCATTAACATCTCAAATATGTTTCCTGTTTTTCATTCCTTTTAAGTCAAGACCTCAGCATTTATCACCCTGACCAATAACAATTTCTTAAAGGTTCTGCTTGCTTGTTTTTCTCCTTGACAATCCATTTTCTTTAGAACCTTCATAACATTCTGCCTAGAGAACAAAAACAATCATGTTATTTAATACCTTTAAACTCCTCATTATCTGTGAAATCTCCAGCAAGATTTCTTTTCCAGGAACCATGAGAGCTAGCATTCAGACAGCTGATCTTAACTTAGACGATGTAAATTACCTCAAGAAAACATTGATTAACTGATTAGAAAAGCACTGAACTTTGGAAATGAGTCAATGTTACTCTATTTAATTTTTTGTAGATATAATATTAACTGAAAAAGAATGGGCATTACCATAATACACACCTGTATTTGAATAATGGCAGCTGCCCAAGACCTTATATGGGCTAAGGCAAATTATTTAACCTCTTTGAACTTTGATTTTCTACAAAATATGACTATTCATGTTGCTTCATCACAAGATTTTTTAACATTTTTTATTATTATTTCCTCTCATACAAACTTAATAGGTACACCGGTTCCCTTCCTCCCTCCTCCTCCCCCCACCCCCTGTTCCCCCTCCCTTCACCCCTCCCTCCTCATCCCCCAGTGCCTCTCCCCCAATCCTCGGAGAATCCTTTAATGTGCATGCCAGACGCTCCTCTGGGCCCTCTTCTCCGATGACATACAAGGACCCAGTGGCATTTCCCAGAACCTTTCCTGTGGTCCCCTTAAGCATAGGAGCACTACTATGGCTGACAATTCCTTGCCTCCAAGGATCTTGGTGCCTTTGGCAAACGCTAGACTTTATGGGTTCAACAGTGTGTAGGACATTGCGGAGGGCATGCAAAGTCCAATTATGATTGCTTCGGTCCTAACTTGTGTGGAATATCTTGCATATCATTGCTCCTCCCATCCTTGTGCTCTTACAATATTACCACCCCCTCTTCCGTGAATTTCCCTGAGCTTCAGGATGGGGAGAGATTAGGCTGGCCTAGTTCTAGGTGGTTGATATAGAGTCTGAAGTTCTGGATTATGGTTCGTTGATTTTCTTTTGCAGTTTTGCTGCTCCTGCAATGCCCTTCACTCCATCCTGATGGGCATTGTATGTCACCCCCTGGCCAGAGATAAAAAACTGTTAAACTAGAGTCTTGTTATAAGAGTATATTCAAAGGTAGATGTAATAAAAGTATTAAACCACAGTGAGGGAGGGGTCAATCACCCATTTGCAAAATGGTTACTTCTTATCTGCCAGACTATATGCCCTACCCTTCTGGTGAGATCACACCCCCTCAGTTGTAAATGATCAGAAAGGAAAAGTCTGTGAACTTAACCAGATGTCGCATTGCTTACTTGCAGTCCTTGATGGAGGCCTATTTTCTCTGCTGTAACATGGTCCCCTCTCTCCTTGTTTCTGGTGTGGCCCTCCTACCCCATCCCTCCTGTTCATACTCCTTGCAACTACTGTATTACAGAGATTTATCGTCGAGTGTCTCTAGGTGGGCTGGGTAGGTTTGGTACTAGGAGCCACCTATTAGGGAGTACATATGGCGCTTAATTTTCTGGATCTGGGATACTTCACTTAATATAATTGTTTTCTAATGACATCCATTTCCCGGCAAATTCCAGTAATTCATCATTTTTGATGGCTGAGTAGTACTCCATTATATAGATGTACCACAGTTTCCTTATCCACTCGTCAACTGTTGGACATTTGGGCTGATTCCATGTCTTTGCTATTGTAAACAGTGCTGCTATGAATATGGTCGCACTTGTGTTATTGAGGTGAACCTCTGCTGCATGGGGGGTTATTTCCAAAAGTGGAATTGCAGGGTCATATGGCATTTCAATCTTTAATTTCTTTAAGAATCTCCAGACGGCTCGCCAGAGTGGTTGTATGAGCCTGCATTCCCACCAGCAATGTAGGAGAGTTCCCCTCTCTCCACATCCTCTCCAGCATTTGTTGTTGTTTGGATTGTGGATTTTTGCCATCCTAACCTGGGCGAGATGATATCTCAAAGAAGTTTTGATTTGCATTTCCACAAGATTTTATGATGATTAAGAGATACAAACATGTGTGTGATGAACTGCATAATACCTTCACTGCTATATCACATTATACTTCATTGTTATTCTAAAATATCTTTAATAAATATTCTGGAAGAACAAGGAAATGAAGAAATCATATGAAGTGCTGGCAAGAGAGCTCAGCAGGTAGGGCACCTATTTGCAAATTTGATAATCTGAGTTAGATTCCCTGAAGTCCACATAATTGAAAGAGAGAATTGACTTCTGAAAATTGTTCTCTGACTTCCACCCACATGTGTCATGACATATAGCATGTGTGCTTTCTCTCCTATTTACTCTCAAGCAAATAAATTAAATATAAAAAGAAATCATAGGAAAGTAGCATGTGTTGCCTTAAAAACAAATAAATTTATGATACAAATTTAAGAGATATTGTATATTTTAGATCTCTTACACATTCATTATTAAATGGAAACAAAGGAAAAAAGTTAATGTAGCTTAATAAAATATCTTCAGTTGATTAGACCATTAATAGACACAACATCATGTTGCATCATTGCAGTGGCCAAATTCTCAATACCTATTCTCTGACACAAGAAAACTCTATACCTCAATGTTGGCTCCCTGCTTAGATTTTGCTTTCCAGAAGCTTTTAATTATTTGTCTGTAAAATACCGTGTAAACTTACCAACTGCAGTGTCATTTAGAGCATAAGCCATGCCATTTCTGACTTATTTGTTTCTCCTATACTGATGCTACAAAAGCCAATGGCCGAGGATGACAAATAAATAAAAGATTTGCTTTGTCTTTCCCTTCTGGATGTATCCACTTTAGTAACTGATATTGAACAGAAACTGAATCACAGAAAAGAATATAATTGAACAATAGATAGATAGAAGAAAGATAAATTATAAAATTTTAATAGGATGAAAATGAAATCCATGAATGTGTCTGGAAAATGTATTCCCCCTAATGCTTTAAAGTATTAAATATTGTAAGGTGGGATTCATACACAACAGCACAATTCTAATGAATGATTTAATTGCCATAGTTCAAGAGATGAAGGTCTTTAAGGCTCCGTTCCCACTTTTTATTGCTTTTTCACGTACATGCATAGTTCAGACAATCAATCTAACCAACAAGTTCTTCTTTTATTTTTTAGCCAGTTTTTAAAAAAGAAGTCTTCTCATTCTACATCTGTTCAGTCCTTGTAATAAAACTAGAATAAAATTAGTGTGTTGGTGTGCTTGAGGAAACATCATGCTCTTTGGGAGCAGAGAAAGTAAAGAAGGAAAGGGAACCATGTATAGAAATCAGTGAAAAAAGTTGCTCCTCAAATAGCAGAGGAACTCTCCACCTCCAAATTATTTTGTGTATGCACATGCAAGGCCTTTTGCTGAGAGGCAAGCTTTGGTGTTCACAAAGCATAAATTGAAAAATTAAAAGGAAAAAAAGCTAATTTTTCTCATTAAGAATCAGCAAAATGGGGGCTGGGAAGGTGGCTCAGGGGTTAAGCCTCTGCCTTGCAGGTGGAAGGTCCTGAGTTTGGATCCTAGACCCCATGTATAGACGCCAGACCGAAGCGGGGGCGGCCTGCGTTTCTGGTCCTGGTAGGGCGGAGCCTGTGAATCCCGGGGCAGAGTAAACAAGGAGGAGGTGGAGGCGGTCCATGGTGGTTCCCGAATTCGTCCGTGTTTCTACACACACAGACACACACATGCACACACACATACATACGCACACATGCACAATTGAATAAATAATGATAATAAAAGAAAAGAATCAGCAAAATGGTCTTGTCCTGGACCTGAGAACCAGCAAGATTCTTTTGTCTTTGACATATTTTTTAGACTCCTCCTTTCTTTTGGGAAGAACTTTAGTAAAATGGAAATATTTGGTTATCATTTAGATTTAACAAACTACATGATGCAAAAGTTCAAATCAGAGCCATGAAGAAAATGTTCTATTCCCATAGAGGTACTCAACGAGGCTAATATTCCTTGATGTTCGTTGGACGGAATTGTTGATTTGAGGGTTCTCATTTTCTTTTCTACATTAACACATCCCAAATTTAAATTTTTGCTAGTATTTCTCCTGACTCCCATTAAGTACTTCATTAAAAAAACAGAAAACTATCCAGACATATTTGTTTCATAGGAACAAGATTAATTCTTGCAACACACACACACACACACACACGCACTCATGCACACATGCACACACACATGCAACCAAAGCTTCTTCATTGGT
Organism: Typhlomys cinereus; assembly: GCA_023101885.1. NCBI lineage: Eukaryota > Metazoa > Chordata > Mammalia > Rodentia > Platacanthomyidae > Typhlomys > Typhlomys cinereus. The sequence continues at coordinate 2,423,987 of JALPQD010000052.1, forward strand.
GTTATGTCTTTGTCCTAAACCCAGTGCCTTGGTTATTCTTCAGTTGACATAACCCAAAACAACTGAGAGGAGCAATGGGTTTTTATTCTAGCTTACTATTTACTTGGTTACAACCCATTAATTGTGTTGGTAGGAATTGTCACCACTGCAGTGGTGGAAAAAGTTGAAAGAGGGGCAAGGACCAAAGTACACTTTCTAGATTGCTAGTTTGCCCAATAAGGCAGTTCTCTTTTTGTCTTAGTACCTATTAAAAAATGATCCCACCCAGTATGGGCTGGATCTTCCCACATCAATTAGAAAATCTGTAAGTTTACACACTGGTTTGCCTTAACAACTTAATTCTTCATAAGTGTGCCTAAAGTCTTAGCTCTCAATTGTCCAACTAAAATATTAAAAATAACTGCTTCACTAAGTATAGAATTCATTTTCCTAGGCCTCAGTCACTGGGGTAAAACATATCACATATTCAATCTTTACACATCTGCCTAACTCTCTTAACCAGTGTCTAACATACCAAGAAACTGAAAAGTAAATTGATACAGAAGGTAGAAAGAAAATGGGGTTATTTCCTAAACAAAGGAAGCATTCTTCCTCCAAAAAACTGTTGCACAGTCTGAATTATTCACTGATCTTGATGATGATCTAGATCCAGAAGCTTTGCTTAACTCATGGCTAGTTCTGACTGGCTCCTTTCCTAGCTCATAGATACAAATGATATGCAACTGACAAAGTGTTTTAGTGTGACCTTATTATGTTTTGTGGATCATTTGGAAGTTAAGGTTTTCCAGAATCATGGTTGGAACGATCATGGTGATGGACCATAACAATAGAAATCAAAAGGTAATTTCCACTTTAAAGACACCTAAAGAAAACATTAGCTAGGGAGGACTGTATCCATTCCTTGTTACTATTTTAAAAACATACCTTTAGGGCTGGAGAGATGACTCAGGAGTTAAGATTGCCTCACAAGCAGAAGATCATGAGTTTGGATCCCAGGTCCCACATAAAACCTCCAGGAAGAAACAGTGGCGGCCTGCACTTCCGTTCCTGGTGGGTGGAGCCAGGGAATCCTAGAGCGAAGCAAAAAAGAAGTAGAAGCAATCCAGGATGATTCCTGAATTCATCCCTGATCCACAGAGACATACAATGCCCTCTAATACATACACAAACACATAAATACACACACACAAACACACACACACACACACAGACACACACACGCAATAAAAATACCTATATATATTTAGTTGATATACATAATTTTTACACATGTGAGGAAATAGTTTTACATTTAAATGTGTGCATATAGCACAGTAATCAGATAAGAATAGTTGGTATATCAACCACCTCAAATGTTTGGTATTTCTATTTGTTGAGAACATTCAAACTCTTTTCTATCCTTTGGGCTTTCAGAGTTTGGTTTTATTTATTTATAGTATGACTTTTATACAAAAACAATTTTTAAATTATATCATGTACTTTGACTATATTCAGAACAGATACCCTCTCCTTCCCCTCCGCATCTTTTTTCTTTCAATTTCTTATATGATCTCATGCACATACAGTTTTTATGTATCTACATAAAATCTAGAATTCACACATGAAAGGAAACATAATATGCCTCTTTTTGAGTCATGTTTATTTTCCTTAATATGGTTATCACCAGTTGCATATATTTTCCAAAAATGATGCAATAAATATAATTCCATTGTATATATGTACTGCAGTTTCCCTATTCATTTATCTGTTGATGGATACTTAGGGGATTCCATAGCTTAATTATTCCAAATAGTGCTACAATTAAGCACATATGTGCATAGATGACCATTAGGCATATACCTAAAAGTGGTTTTATATTTATACCTTAGTTGTTTTCCAGGAAGGACTTCTAGGTATATGATGAAAAGACATGAGAATTTAGAACTATAAAAGGCAAGTTTCAAAGCCTTGTCACAGATTTCAGGCCATGTGGTACAAAATTATTTTAGATACATAAATCAATGCAATTTGAGTGCCCCTAGATGTGAAGACAAAAAGGGAAATTCGAAAATTACAAAGTAACTATTGATCAGTAAATTATAGCATAAAGGTTTCTTAGAAAATTGATCAGATGCCTCACACAGGTTTTTTTTATTAGCATAGGTCTTGGAATATAGTAGATAATAAATATTTATTACATGAATGAATAAACTTTTAATTAGTTGTCTGTAAAAACTATGATTCAATTCTGTTTGAACCTTAAACACTTGCCAGTAAGGACTCAGTGACTTTCTGTGGACTGGATGCATGAAAGTAAAAAAAAAATTAGGTACCAATGTCTAATAAGAAGTTTTACACATTTAGACATCATTTTCCACATAAAAAAATCCCCAAAAGGAAATGGGACTTTTCCAAGGCCATACAGCTACACACTGCAAATTTTAGTTCAATTTCTTTGACTAATATTCTTTCATGATTATATAACTATCAGGTTTGGAGTAGCACCGGTTCATTACTGATCATTACAATAATATGATGAGATAGATGCTATTTTCACTTTTAATGAGGAACCTATACTCTAGAAGAGTTGAGTAACTTACTAAAAATCATGCAACTTCTAAATGAAAAAGCGGAGAGTTGGTCTCAAATTTACTGCATTCCAAGTTAAGTTCTTTTCCCACTGGCATTAGTGTCTCTCACATGGTAGTGAATTACACAGTGCCTCTGCTTAGCAAACAGTAGTTTTTCAAGCCAAGTAATTTGTTCTGGTTGTTGTTTCATCAGAGGGAAAGTGATTGTCCCCATCTGCAACCCAGAAGAAACACCCTTTGTGCTGAATGCTTCCTTTCACCAGATCAATAAAGCCCTTTCTCATAAACCATTGCCCAGGCTTTAGAAATGTTTCTCACAGAATGAATTTCTCACCACAAAGGCATTCCTCCTGGTGGAATCCGTCGCATAGGTGAACAATGCCTGCAATTTGTCCTCCAAAAAATACATATGCTATTTACAGTCTAAGAGAATATTCCACAGGTTAAAGGCAACTTTTTCAGATTTTTGGATACATTGGATAATTATGGTATTTACAGAAACAAGGCAAGAGAATGTATGAGGGACTGAAAGAATATTCATTCCTTTCAGTTTTTTTTTCTTGTTCTTGTGCATGTGTATAACTAGAACTTCTTTGACCGCTCAGGAAGGAGGAACATGTTTCCACAATTAGTACTCTACAGACACTTCTCATGAAGTACAGATTCGAAGCTATTTTTGTTTGTGTTTCCTTGAGGCAAACCGTGGACAAATATGAAGCAAGTATGAATTATTTTCTCAGGGGGAGGAAAATTGGAAATCAACTTTGGAGAGAGTGAAGGCAAATTTTGCTTTCTACAGGCCTTGCTCATTTATATAAGCTACCATGATTGACTCATAAAATTACTTCCAGGAAATGTATAGCTAGTGTTCTTTTTAGAGCCCCAATTGTAAACCTCCTTTCCAATGTTCCTTCCCTATCACTCCAAGAGCACAGTAACATTTAGAGACAATGTCCAACCTCATACAGCACGCATCCTTACAGACACTTTGAATTACTTGCTTAAGTAGCAACTGAACTTCAAGCTGAAGGCACAACTTGCAGTGTTGTTATGTGGCATTGTATCATGTGTGATAAAATATGTAAAAATTCCTATCACAATTTTTGTATGGAGTAGTACTTTTCTATTGAATACTTGGACTTACACACACACACACACACACACACACACACACACACACACACACACACAGATGTGTGTATGTTTACAATCTGTCTCCAGCATCAGTGTGTGTGTGTGTGTGTGTGTGTGTGTATGTGTGTGGTGAACTTTGAGTTCTTTACTATAAGTCAAATTTTAAAGTGTACCTCTACCTTCCAGAATTTTTTTCAGGGTGGATTGGAATCCTATGTCCATTCCACTCATATCTAAGCTAATTTTCTAAAGTGTGATTATGCCTGTTCTAGAGAGTGGTTATAAAATAATACTAAAAGAATAGTGGATAGAAAAACTTTATTTTTGTTAAAACATTTTTTCGTAAAACTAAACATAATATATAAAAAAGAAAAACTGTATTACTGATCACATGATATAAACTCAATAGAATTTTGACTTTTCTCTTTTCCTATTCCTCAAAAGGCCAATAGCTATGAATTAGTGAATACAAAATGGAACTCTATAAAAGGCACTAAATAGTTGTGCCTATTAAATATATTCTGATGCTTATGTTTATGTTTCCAAAAAAAAACTTAAGTCATCTGTCTGTAGTTCACCTATGAATGTTTTCCATAGTCCATATTTCCCAGCCTCCCACTACTACAGTGACATATTAAAGCAAGTACAAGCTCTCAACTCAAACATTCTTGAGATTCTGTGGCAATGAAAATCACACAGAGTAGATTTTTAGGACATATTGATATATCATATCCCAGTTATCCAGATATCATGTTTAATTTCATCAAACATTGTTGCAACAGTGTCTATGGTCCACACAACATAGGGGAGAAGGGGATCACTCTTCCAAGTTAGAGTCCATCATTGTAGGGAAATTACAGTAGCAGGGGCTAACTTGAAGCAGTTGATAACATCACATCCACAGCATGACCATAGTGTAAGAACCAACATGTGCATGCATAAATGTTTATTTGCTTGATTGCTCTCTCCATCTTTATACAGCCCGGTACTCCAAGCCCAAGAAAAGATGCTTCCCACAATGGACTTGGTCTTCTAACATCAATTAGTTGGTGCCCAGAGATGCACTTTAACTAAAGTATCCCTCTCAGGTGTGCTGGAAGGTCTACATCTTAAGTGTCAGGATGACAATAATGCTAACCATCACCAATTATTAAAAGGGATTCTGGTGACTATAAAATTTTGCTTTTCAAAAGACATTCATGTTCTTGAAATTCTCAGCCAGAAGTAGAATAAAAATCATCTGATAGACAGTAAGTCCTGACTACTAACTCAGAAACTTTGCATACCACCACCAGAGTTGTATGAAGCATGGAACTCACAATATGATGCCACCTCATTCATCTTTTCATGCAATAAGCATTTATTGAGCACCTAATACTTACCAGGTGAGTCATGCCACAAAAGTTATGAGAGGCAGAAAGACAAATGTAATATAAGTAAAAAAATACTGTTATATACAATGGACTATGCTATCCAAGATTATAGGAGAGTCAGCTTGTTTGTCTAAGGATGGTAAAAAGGGATGTTTAAGCAAAGAGAAAGATAAATGATCTTGGACATAAATGATAATTTAAAATAACAAGTAAATTACAAAAACTCACAGCTTTGTTAATGGGACACTTCTACAAATTGGGTTGGGTGGTGCATTAGTCTATTTATATTAATATAATGAAAATCCTGAAAGTGGTATTTATAAAGAAATGTGGGTTGTGTTCATAGTTTCTTTTTCTATTACTGTGCTAAAATACTCTGGAAAAAAAAAGTGACTTAAGCAGTAGATTAGCTTCTGATTTTGAAGACTGAAAGACTCATGTCATTGAATGCAAGCATAGTATGCATAGTGGAAGCACAAGCAAGAGTAACCAACTGCCTGACAAAACAGGAAGCCATGTCAAGGGGGCAATGGTCAACCCGGTTCTGTTAATAATAACACTGATATAGTAACTGACTCAGAAAAGCAATCTTAATCTTTTTATATAGCACAACCACAATGACCACCAAGTAGTATTCTCCCTTTAAAGATTCTCCCACCTGAAAACTCTCACTCTGAGTGAGTGGGAAGAATGTAAGAGCCTAGAGGTGGGGAGGGTTATGGCCAGACAGTGTCTTCTGAACGTGACAAGGCCGCTGCATTCATAAACTTACAGCAGGTGTGTTTACTTTCACAATACCTGCACAAGATTTAGCCTGTCACCATTCTGTCATGGAAGAAGAAAGATCTCAAAAGGTACCACACCTCCCTGGGAGACTGTTCAAGGTTAATGGGGTGACAAGAAAAGAGAGCTGCTTTCCTCAATGATATACCAATATATCATCCTTGCTCCAGTAAGTGCCCAGGCACACACTATTAAAGACAACACAGATTAAACATGCAGAAAGACATGAAAGTAGGAGGGAGATCAATAGGGTAGAAAGTCACTAGTGGGAAAGGGCAGAGGATTGGGATCAGGTAACAAATTCAAAAACCAAAAATTCATTGTATTCTGTATTTAATTCTAAAAGAATTACCACTTTGAGCATCAGACCTCCAGCACATACTGCCTCGGAGATGTTCTATGTCTATTGTCAACATCTTCTTTCTTCAGCATTTGTGGAGAGAGGGGAACTCTCCTACATTGTTGGTGGGAATGCAGGCTCATACAGCCACTCTGGTGAGCCATCTGGAGATTCTTAAAGAAATTAAAGATTGAAATGCCATATGACCCTGCTATCCCACTTTTGGGAATAACCCCCCATGCAGCAGAGGTTCGCCTCGATAGCACAAGCTCGACCATGTTCATAGCAGCACTGTTTACAATAGCAAAGTCATGGAATCAACCTAAATGTCCAACAGTTGACGAGTGGATAAGGAAACTGTGGTACATCTATACAATGGAGTACTACTCAGCCATCAAAAATGATGAATTACTGGAATTTGCCGGGAAATGGATGTCATTAGAAACAATTATATTAAGTGAAGTATCCCAAACCCAGAAAATTAAGCGCTGTATGTACTCCCTAACAGGTGGCTCCTAGTACCAAACTCACCCAGCCCACATTGAGACACTCAAAAGTAAACCTATGTAACACAGTAGTTGCAAGGAGTATGAACAGGAGGGATGGGGTAGGAGGGCCACACCAGAAACAAGGAGAGAGGGGACCATGTTACAGCAGAGAAAATAGGCCTCCATCAAGGTCTGCAAGGGGTGACATACAGTGCCCAGCAGAATGGAGTGAAGGGAATTGCAGGAGCAGCAAAACTGCAAAAGAAAATCAATAAACCACAATCCAGAACTTCAGAGACTCTATATCAATCACATAGAACTAGGCCAGCCTAATCTCTCCCCATCCTGGAGCTCAGGGACATTTGCGGAAGAGGGGGCGGTAAGATTGTAAGAGCAAAGGATGGGAGGAGCAACGATTTGCAAGATTCTCAACAATAGTTGGGGCCAAAGCAATCATAATGGGACTTTGCATGCCCTGCGCAATGTCCAGCGCACTGTTGCCCTCATAAAGTCTAGCATCTGTTAAGGGCACCGAGACCCCTGGAGGCAAGGGATTGACAGCCATAGTAGTGATCTTATGCTTAAGGGGAACAACAGAAAGGGCTTATGGAAATGCCACTGGGTCCTTATATGTCATCGGAGAGGAGGACCCAGTGGAGAGTTAGGCGTACACAATAAAGGACTCTCTGGGAATTGGGGGGGAGGCACTGGAGGAAGGGGAGGGGGAGGAGGGGGTTCGGGGGGAGGAGGGGGGAGGGAGGGAACTGGTAAAAAATTTTAAAATGTATAATTAAATTTTTAATTAAAAAAGGAGAAAAAAAAATCTTCTTTCTTTTCTTTCCCGACTCCCTCCTTACCTACCTTCTCTTTCCCCATCCTTCTCTTCCTTCCCTCTTCAATCTGACCATGTCTCACCCACCCTCCTGTGCCTTTGCATGTGGAGATGACAAGGTTCCTATTGGGGTACCTGTGTTGGTAAAGGAATCACATATCTTCCGTAGTGTATGTGGCTTTTTATCAGGCAAAGTCCTAAAAGTCCTTTGTCCAGCACCTGCCCCAGAGACACTCTCTTAGTGAGTTGTCTCTTCTGAGAGCTTCGTTAGTCCTTGGGGAAATGTTGGTATGCCAGCCATTGTTTAGATCTGGTGACAGAAGTTCTCATTGCAGTGAGCTCCTGGTTACAGCAGCCCTGCCATGGCTGGAGTGTGTTGGTTAGAAGTATGCCACCCCACCTTTAGGCTCTTACAATCTTACTGTCACCTCTTCCACAAGATTCCCTGAGCCTTGGGGTAGGGAAAGATTTTGATGGCCTGATTAGGGCTGAGCATTCCAGGTCACTGATATTCTGCACTCTGGCCAGTTGTGGTTTTCTGCCTCACTAGTCTTCTATTGTAATAGGGTACATCTTGGTTGAACTTTGAGAGTTATTTTTATATTCCTTTATAGTTTGTGGTTGTTATATAATTTTCTCTTTGAGTGTGTCATTTTGAGGGTTTAATGCTAGGGTCCACTTATAAGGGAGAGCATTTGCCATCTGTCTTTCTATGCCTGTGATACTTCTCTCATAATTATTAGTTCACCTCTATCCATTTATCAGTAAATTTCATTAATTCATTTTTCTCGACAGTTGAATAGTATTCCATGATGTATATGTATCATGTTTTCATTTTTCATTCAACTATTGGACATATAGACTGATTCCATTTCTTTGCTGTTGTGAATAGAGCTGCAATGAACATGGATATACATATGTCTCTATAGTAAGATGTAGTTTACTTTGGGAATACCCCAATGAGTTGTAGAGCTGGGTCATATAGTATTTCAAGTCAACTTTTTTTAGAAATCTCCAAAGTGTTTGTACAAGTTGGCATTTCCAGGAGCAATGTATGATGGTTCTCTTCTCTCTACATTCTTATCAGCACTTGTTGCTTCTGTTTAGTATTTTAGTCATTTTGACTGGAGTGAGATGATTGCTCAGGGTGATTTCAATTGGCATTTCCCTAATGGCTAGGGAAATAGAACATTTTTAAACATATTTGTTAGTCATTTCAATTTCACCCTGAGAAAAAACTTCTTTTATTTTTAAGGGTTGTTCACCTCCTTGGTATTTAATTTTTGAGTTCTTTGTGTAATCTTAATATTAGTCCTCTATCAGATATGTGGTTAGTGAAGATTTTTCTCTCATTCTATGGATTGCCATTTTGATCAGTTAACAATATTTTTTTCCAAACAGAAGATTTTTAATTTTATGATATCCCACTCGTTGAGCATTGGTTTTATTTTCTGTGCATTGGGGTCCCATTCAGAAAAAGCTTACCAAACAAATCAACATCTATCTTAATAGCTTAAATCATGGCTCATATGCTAGTTTTCTAGAAATCAACAAAAAGAAATTTGTGTTTTATTGTGCATCAACCCTCACACCTTTTATTAAAAATAATAATTGGGGGATTGAGTGATGGCTCAGGGGTTAAGACCTTGCCTCACAAATGGAAGGTCCTCAGTTCAGATCTCAGGTCCCACATAAAAATGCCAGGTAGAAATGGGCATGTCCTGCACTTCCAACCCTGGTGAGTGGAGCCTGGGAAATCCTACTGTGAAGTAAGAAGGAGGTAGAAGCAATCAAGGATGATTCCCGAAGTCATCCTTGGTCCTCCACAGGGACATACAGTGCCCTTGTACGTACACACACACACACACACACACACACACACACACACACGCAATAAAATATTAAAATATAATAATGATAGGACATATTTTGTAGTCACATGTCGGCTAACATTGCACTCCTGTCTATAAAAAATTTCAAATGTTATTAACTACAGTTACTAGTGATTTTTATAAAAATTCATATGATAAGCATAGCCACATATATGATGTGTATTTACACACACACACATAGGCACACATGTACACACATGCACACATATACATTGTAAGTTCCATGTGCAGGAAACAATGGCTGCCAAGGATATTTTAGTAAAGTACTTAATTTGGGGTTTACGAAATATTGAATTTGATTGTTAAATTCTGACTGAATTTTTTAAGTCAACCAAAAATTCATAAAAACAGTTTTGATGTCCTTGTACTCTAATTTTATTGCTTTTTAACTGCCATGTGTTTAGTCAATAAAGATTTCCATCTTTGACTAACTTTAAGTATTGTGACCAATTTTCAACTGAGTAAATGAGTTTTTTTATAATATATTTATTATTATTATTTCAGCCCATACAAACTTAAAAGGTACACCAGTTCCCTCCCTCCATCCTCCCCCCCCCCGAACCCCCTGTTCCCCTCCCCTCACCCCTCCCGCCCCATCCCCCCGTGCCTCCCGCCCCAATTCCCAGAGTCCTTTCTTGTGCATGCCTGACTCTCCTCTGGGCCCTCCTCTCCGATGATGTACAAGGACCCAGTGGCATTTCCCTGAACCCTTTCCTGTGTTCCCCTTAAGCATAGGAACACTACTGTGGCTGTCAATCCCTTGCCTCCAAGGATCTTGGTGCCTTTAGCAGATGCTAGACTTTGTGAGTCAATAGTGTGTTGGACATTGCGCCGGGCATACAATGTCCAATTATGATTGCTTCGGCCCTAACTTGTGTGGAGTACCTTGCAAATCATTGCTTCTCTCATCCTTTTGTTATTACACTCTTACCGCCCCCTCGTCTGCAAATGTCCCTGAGCTTCAGGATGGGGAGAGATTAGTCTGGCCTACTTCTAGGTGGTTGATACAGTCTCTGAAGTTCTGGATAGTGGTTCGTTGATTTTCTTTTGCAGTTTTGTTGCTCCTGTAATGCCCTTCACTCCATCCTGCTGGGCACTGTATGTCACCCCCTGGCCAGAGACAGAAAGCTGTTAAACTGGAGTCTTATTATAAGAGCACATTCAAGGGTAGATGTAATACTAACACCCAAAAGTGGAATCGCAGGGTCATATGGCATTAGGCAATGGGAGGGTCAATCACCCATTTGCAAAATGGTTACTTTTTAATCTGTCGGACTATATGCCCTCCCCTTCTGGTGAGTTCATACCCCCTTAGTTGTAAATGATCAGGAACGAATTGTGAACTTAATTAGGTGTCACATTACTTTCTTGCAGTCCTTGATGAAGGCCTATTTTCTCTACTGTAACATGGTCACTTCTCTCCTTGTTTCGGGTGTGGCCCTCCCAATCCATCCCTCCTGTTCATAATCTTTGCAATTACTGTAGGTAATACATAGATTTACCGTTGAATGTCTCAAGGTGGGCTGGGTGGGTTTGGTATTAGGAGCCACCTACTAGGGAGTACATACGGCGCTTAATTTTCTGGGTCTGGGATACTTCACTTAATATAATTGTTTCTAATGACATACATTTCCCCACAAATTCCAGTAATTCATCATTTTTGATGGGTGAGTAGTACTCCATTGCATAGATGTATCACGCTTTCCTTATCCACTCGTGAACTGTTGGACATTTGGGTTAATTCCATGTCTTTGCTATTGTAAACAGTGCTGCTATGAACATGGTCGTGCTTGTGCTATCGAGGTGAACCTCTGCTGCATGGGGGGTTATTTCCAAAAGTGGAATCGCAGGGTCATATGGCATTTCAATCTTTAATTTCTTTAAGAATCTCCAGATGGCTCGACAGAGTGGCTGTATGAGCCTGCACTCCCACCAGCAATGTAAGAGAGTTCCCCTATCTCCACATCCTGTCCGGCATTTGTTGTTGTTTGTGTTGTGGATTTTGCCATCCTGACCGGGTTGAGATGATATCTCAGGGAAGTTTTGATTTGCATTTCCCTGATGGCTAAAGAAGTGGAGCATTTTTTAAGATATTTGTTAGACATTTTAATTTCATCCCTGGTAAAGTTTCTTTTAAGTTCCATGGCCCATTTTTTAATTGGGCCATTGGTTTCCTTGATGTTTAGTTTTCTAAGTTCTTTGTGCACTCTGGACAGTAGAGCTCTGTCAGATATGTGGTTAGTGAAGATTTTCTCCCATTCTGTGGGTTGCCTTTGAGCTCGTGTTACAATCTCTTTATCTGAACAAAAGCTCTTTAATTTCACAAGATCCCAACTGTTGAGAGTTGGTAGCAGTGACTGTGCCATTGGATGTCTGATTAGGAAATGTTGGCCTAGCCCAATCAGCTCGAGGGAGTTCCTATCCTTTCAACTGTGGTTTTTATAGTCTCTGGCCTGATATCAAGGTCCTTGATCCATTTGGAATTAAGTCTTGTACAAGGTGACAAGTATGGGTCCAGCTTTAATCTTCTGCATGTGGAGATCCAGTTTTGCCAGCACCATTTGTTAAAGATGCTGTTCTTTTTTCATTGGATACTTTGGGCCCCTTTGTCAAAGACCAAATGGCTGTAATTTTGTGGGCTTATATCTGGGTCTTCAACCCTTATCCATTGATCTGTGTGTATATTTTGGAACCAATACCAGGCTGTTTTTATAACTATGGATTTGTAATATAGACTAAGATTTGGTATGGTAATACCTCCAGCAATATTTTTGTTACTCAGGATTGTCTTTAATATCCTGGGTCTTTTGTGCCTCCATATTAATGTTGAGATTTTTTGGTCAACTTCTTTAAAGAATTGCTTTGAGATTTTAATTGGTATAGCATTGAATTTGTATATTGCCTTTGGTAGGATGGTCATTTTTACGATGTTGATTCGGCCAATCCAGGAATATGGGAGGTCTTTCCACCTTCTGGTGTCTTCTGCTATTTCTTTCTTGAGGGTATTAAAGTTTTCATTGTAAAGGTCATTTACCACCTTGGTTAGGTTTATACCAAGGTATTTCAGTTTTTTAGGGGCTATAGTGAATGGGATGGTTTCTCTCAAGGCTTTTTCACTTCTTTCATTCTGGGCATATAGGAAGGCTTCTGATTTTTGCACATTTTTTTGTATCCTGCCACCCTGCCGAACTCCTCAATTAGTTCCAGGAGCTTCCTGGTGGAGTTTTTGGGATCACTCAGGTATCAGATCATGTCATCTGCAAATAGGGATAGTTTGACTTCTTCCTTGCCGATTTGAATCCCTCTTATGTCCCTTTCTTGTCTTATGGCTTCAGCTAAGACTTCAAGTACAATATTGAATAGAAGAGGTGAGAGTGGACAGCCTTGTTTAGTTCCTGATCGAAGTGGGAATGCTTCCAATTGTTCCCCATTGAGCATAATCCTTGCTGTGGGCTTGTTGTATACAGCTTTTATTATATTGATAAAGTTTCCTTCCATTCCTACTGTCTCTAGCGTTTTGATCATAAAAGGCTGTTGGATCTTGTCAAAAGCTTTTTCTGCATCTATTGAGAGTATCATGTGGTCTTGGACTTTGGACAGGATTATATAATGAATTACATTTATTGACTTGCGTATGTTGAACCAACCTTGTGTGCCGGGGATGAAGCCTACTTGGTCCCCGTGAATAATCTTTTTAATATGATTTTGAATCCGATTTGTTAAGACTTTGTTGAGAATCTTTGCGTCTGTTTTCATCAGAGAGATCGGCCTATAGTTTCCTTTTTTAAGTGAGTCTTTATTAGGTTTTGGGATTAAAACGACATTGGCTTCATAGAAGGAATTTGGTAGTGTTCCTTCCTTTGCTATTTGATGGAACAGTTTAAGGAGTATTGGTATTAACTCCTTAAATGTCTGGTAGAACTCTGTGCTGAATCCATCTGATCCAGGACAATTTTTTGGTGGGAAGACTCAAGATTACTTCCTCAATTTCCTTATATGTTACAGGACTATTTAAATAATTCACAACTTCCTGATTCAATTTAGGTAAGTTGTGTTTACTTAGAAATTCATCCACCTCTTTTGTGTTGTCAAACTTCACAGAGTATAAGTTTTTGAAATATGATGTTATATTCTCTGGATTTCTCGGGTATCAGTAGTGATAACTCCATGTTCATTTCTGATTTTGTTTTGTGGGTTTTCTCTCTCTTGCTTTTGGTTAATTTATCTAGGGGTATATCAATCTTATTGATTTTTTCAAAGAACCAGCTTTTTGACTGGTTGATTTTTTCTATTGTTTTCTTAGTCTCGATTTCAGATATTTCTCCCCTTATTTTGCTAATCTCCTCTCTTCTACTACTTTTGGGATCAGATTGCTCAAATTTCTCCAAAGCCTTAAGCTGCATTGTTAAATTATTTATTTCTGATGTTTCTATTTTTCTGATGTAGGCATTAAGAGCTATGAACTTACCTCTTAGAACAGCTTTCATTGTGTCCCAGAGATTTTGGTAAGTTGTATTTTCATTATCATTCACTTTCAGGAAATCTTGAATTTCCTTTTTAATTTCTTCCTGAATCCAGTTCTCATTCAGCATCATAGTGTTAAGTTTCCAGGAGTTAGTGTATTTTCTCTTGTTTGATGTGTTGTGGATGTCCAACTTTAGGCCGTGGTGGTCTGATAGGGCACAGGTTAGAATTTCAACTTTCTTGTATATGTGTAGATTCGTTTTGTGGCCCAATATGTGATCTATTTTGGAGAAAGTTCCGTGTGCTGCTGAGAAAAATGTGTATTCTTTGGTACGTGGGTGAAAAGTTTGATAGAGATCTGTAAGGTCCATTTCTTTCAGGGTTTGATTAAGGTCCAAAGTGTCTCTGTTAAGCTTTTGACCTGTTGATCTATCCCATGTTGAGAGGGCAGTGTTGAGGCCCCCAAGAATTATCGTTTGGGGGTTGATTTCTTGCTTTAGACGCTGTAGGGTTTTCTTAATAAATGTGGAGGGGCCCGTATTGGGTGCATATATGTTCAGTATTGTGCAGTCTTCCTGGTGAATTGTACCTGTGACTAAAATGTAGTATCCATCCGTGTCTCTTATAATTTTCTTTGATTTGAAGTCCACTTTGTCTGATAGCATAATGGCTACCCCTGCCTGTTTTCTGCTTCCATTTGCTTGTAGAATTGTTGACCAGCCTTTTATTTTTAGAGCGTGCCTATCTTTTGTGTTGAGATGGGTTTCCTGCAGGCAGCAGATTGATGGATTGTGATTTTTAATCCAAGTTTGTAATCTGTGTCTCTTGATCGGTGAATTAATTCCATTAACACTTAGTGTTATAAAGGAGAAACTATTTTTAATTCTAGACATTTATTATGTTTAGTAGTTTTTATAAGTATATTGCTTTGCTTTTAATGGTGTTATATTTGCCTTCTGTTCTCCTGGATATGCCTGTTTTTTTCTTCACGCTTGAGTATCATTTCTAGCATTTTTTGAAGGCCTGGTTTGGTGGACATATATCCCTTCAAGTTGTCTTTGTGCTGGAAGATTTTTATTTCTCCCTCGATCATGACTGATAGTTTTGCAGGGTAAATCAGCCTGGGTTGACATTTTTGCTCATTCAATACTTGAAGTTTGTCTCTCCAAGCTCTTCTTGCTTTTACTGTTTTGACTGAGAAGTCATTTGTTATTTTAATAGGTTTACCTTTAAAAGTGACTTGTTTTTTCTCCCTTGAAGCTCTCAGCACCAATTCTTTATCTTGAATGTGGAGTGTTTTAACTATTATTTTCCGTGGCGTGCTTCTGTTTTGGTCGTATCTGTTTGGGGTGCGGAATGCCTCTTGTATATAGATGGGCCTCTCTTTTTTTAGATGAGGAAAGTTTTCCTTGATGATCGTTTGAAAAATTTCCTCAGGGGTGGTATTTTGAGATTCTTGCTCTGGTATTCCATGAATACGCATGTTAGGCTTCTTCAGGGTGTCCCATATCTCTTGGATATTTCTCTCAAGTATCTTTTTGGCTTTAAACAACCTCTTCCATTGAGCTGGTTAGTACTCCCACTTTATCTTCAAGGTCTGAAATTCTGTTTTCTGCTTAGTTAGTTCTGTTGATAAGACTCTCTGTGGGGTTCTGGGTTGAAGATAACTTGTCTTGTAGCTCAGTTTTAAACTCTGCTTGAGTCTGTTTTAACTGCTCTATGCCAGTTTTTGTTTCTTGCACTGTTTTTCTCAACTCCTCCAAATGTCTGTTGTGTTCCTCTTCAAAGCGATTGATTCGATTATGTGATTCCTCCCTGATTTCCTCTTTCATAGTATTGAACATGGTAATGATCATATTTTGAAAGTCGTTATCCTGGGTCAGGCTTTCTTGGCCTTTTTCCGCGGGTTTGTTCTGGTTGGAGTCTAACATTATGGGATTAATTTCTTTCGTGGGAAATTTGTTTACTTGAGTGTTGCTTCTTCACTGTGACTTTGGCATTGTCGTTTTAACTCTTAAGATCTTTCAATTTCACTAAACTGAATTATTTGGCCTGGGCTTCTGGGGGTGGGCAGGGACGGAGCTTACCTAGGTCGCGGGTGAGACCTGGCTAGACCACACAGGTCCGGACCAGTGGAGCGGGGTGGGGAATGGGAGGATGGTGGCGTTGTCGTGGAGCTATTTAACCGGAGGGGAGCAGGGGGAGGTCCTCCTCGTCCCTCGGCCCTGCGCCCGGCTCCGGTTGGATGGTGGGGTTGGAGCCCGGTCCTTGGGCTGACCTGGGGTTCTGGTGGGCGGGCACGGGCGGAGCTTACCTAGGTCGCGTGGTGAGGCCCGGCTGGACGGTGCACGCGCGTCCCGACCGGCGGAGCGGGGTGGGGTAAAGGGGTAAATGAGTTTTTTATTTACACTTTTTGCCATTATAACCTTAGCCCCAGCTTGCTGCTTAATAAACACATGCCATTTTTCACCGGGGGCCAAGAAAGAATGAACAGTTCATTGAAATACATCTCAGCTTGTGAGTACAGCTAATCCTCAGGCATGCTCTGCTTTAGGAGAAGGCGTGTCAGACACTCCCTATACTGTATCTTAAGCACCAGGCCTAAAATGGCCCAGAATAAACTAAAGCCATGGGGGAAAAATGCAAGTGTTTCATCAGGAAAGAAAATCTGGGGAATTAGTAGTAGAAACAAATATTCATAACCATCCAGATAATATTGGTTTCAAAATTTTTATTTTTCTCTTCTTAAGATGAGTCTGGAAGCAAAGTGGGAGAATGGTCAGAAAATAAGTAACTTCTAGTTAAGACTCAAGAGCAAAATATCTTCACTGGTCTAGAATAGACAATGAAGGAAAGACTTCAAGAGCAAATCCAATTCTGCTTAACTTACATAGAATGAGTCAGTCCTTCAAGTTCTGGCCAGCTCACAACTCAACCTTAGTTAGAAAACAGGCAGCTATACATTTTTCCATACAAATCTACCTATCCACTGCTCATTTATATCCACTCCATATCCAGCTATCCCAGTTCCTCTGAGGTTAGCTGACCAGTAGCTTAGAAGAGATGTGTTCTCTGTGAATGCATAATCGGTCATTGATGAATAAACAGGGACTCACTTAGTCTACCTGACCTAGGGAAAAAAAATCCCTGACCATCATCCCAAATGTCCATGTCGGTCAACACAATCTCCATATAATTTATAAGGTATTAAATATCAAAAAATAATGGATCTTTTCAGTTAGCATCTTGGCAGATGATGATAGCAGTACATTTTTATTTGAGAAGCCAGTACAGACTTCTCCCAGTAAAACTGCAAACAGAAAACTGTGAGCATTGGCCCCAGATCCTCCTAGAAAAAGGCTGCCATTATACTCCCTTACAGTTAAAGCTATGTATGCACCTCCTGGATAGCATCCAATTTCATAGCACTTTTCCCTCCCTTCTCTCTCACTTTTACTTTTTTCTTCTTTTTTAGTAAAAACATGTTCTCTCCGTGGCTAGACAGTGGTTTCTAGTAAAGAAATAGCTTGAAAGTCACCGAGGGGAATGTGTACAGAAAGAAATAGGAGCTTTTCAGAATTACCAGTAACAAGATACTTCTTTGTAGTTAACTTTATGTACTATGTGACATACTTATGGACTGAAGATTCCAGTCTAATGTGTAACCCCAAGTGCCAGCAAGTGCCAAAGAGGACAAATTAAATGAGGGGAAACTGCAAAAGGAAAGGTGGAGTTATTTACTTGGGAAATGAATGTAGCTTAAGAGTTTTAAATATGCTCAAAATGTGTCTTTCTTTGAGCTTTTCCATCAATATTTTCATATTTTAGAGCTCTTATAGTCTATAGAATATACTACAAAAGACAGAGTAAGGGCTGACCCAGGTGTCTTATAAGGTGGAGAAACTGAGTTCATATTCCAGATCTTATGTGAAAATATCAGGCAGAAATGGCAGTGACCTGCACCTTTGGCTTTAAAAGATAGAACCTGACATTGTTCAGTAAAGAGAGCTACAACTGAGATAAGGGAAGAAATTAAGCAACTGAGGAGTATTCAGCAACAAACTGGACATCCAAAATGCCTCTTTTTCCTTACCAAAAGCCAGGGTAGACCGTAGCAAATGAGCCAGAAGGAAAGGTGAGAACCAAATCAGGGGCAGAGCACTGACAAACATTGCCCTGTATATATAAAACCAATATAACCATAACAAATTGCAACCAAACTCACCTATACAAGAGCTAAGTGAGACTAAGCACAACACCATTTAATAAATAAAGAAGAAAGACCCATGTGCAATGGAAGATGTGCAATGCAGAGAATCACAATTGACCATAATACAAAGTAAAAACATTTGCAGACACTCAGCTCTGTTCAGGACATCTTAACTATCTTCCATCCTAAAGCTCAGGGAACCTTGCAGAAGAGGTGTGTGGTAAGAATGCAAGAACCCAGGACAGGGAGAGGTAATGACAGACAGTTGTACTGTTCAAATCAGGGCTGTGGTACCTAAGAACTCAATGCAACTGTCTACCTTCACTAGACCTCTACAATAGCTGGCCTAACAGCACTATGCCATGGAACAGAGAAGATCCCATCAGGCATGATGCTCTCCTGAGGGACTGTATGGGACTGGTGCTAGTCAAAAGGGAGGGGGAGCCTCTATATTCTACTGGTAAGCCAATTGTACCTTGACAGGTGTCCAAGCTCTAACTAGTGCAGACATCCTACAGGTAACCCAGTTGCTCATGTCCCGGGAGACACAGAAGAGGGAGAAAAATGGGTGGGAGGGTAGAACAGGAAGGATGGGAAGAATTACAGGGATGGTGGTAGATAATGGGCAATGAAAATTTATAAATTCTTGGTTAATCAATTTAAAAATAAATAAAGATAATAAATTTTAGAAAAGAAATTCAGGTGGTCCCACCCACCTGGGAGTGAACATTGATGATCAAAACTGGTCACAAGAAGAGATTAATCATGCATCAAAGGTATACCAAATGAAATACTGCCTATGCCACAGCAGGTACCTGGCACATGCAAGAAGAGACATCCCTTATGGGAATGAATGGGACACAAACACAAGAAGGGACACTGGAGTACAAGGGAAGCTTTCTGAGAAGGTATCTAGGAAGGAGAAAAGGATGAGGGAAAATAAAGGTAATGTGGGAAGAAAACAAAATTCCTTTGTAATTTTAAAAACATAAATAAATTTAAAGTAATAATAAGACATAATGTTCTATAGTAATGGAGTTCTTCCCTCAGTTAGGTATTGAATCTTATAACAATGTTCATTCATTAGCTGTAAGACTTCGGGCAACTTCCTTAACTCTCAGTATCTCTGTTCCTTTATTTGCAAAAACTGTTGTAGAGAATAAATGAAATAATATAGTTAAAATATAGAGAATAACAAAAATTCAATAAATCTTAGGTGTTTCATTTTATATTAGAAAAAGGATATCTGTCGATGGCTTATGGGGCCTTAGAATCCAACAGCCTATGTTTAAGTCTTGGTCCTGCCACTTATTAACTCTTACCATGGCAAGTTAATTAGAGC
This sequence comes from Typhlomys cinereus, assembly GCA_023101885.1. Classification (NCBI taxonomy): domain Eukaryota; kingdom Metazoa; phylum Chordata; class Mammalia; order Rodentia; family Platacanthomyidae; genus Typhlomys; species Typhlomys cinereus. The sequence goes on from JALPQD010000052.1 coordinate 2,443,415, forward strand.
AAAAAAGCCTTAATTTTAATAAATATAAAAGGCAATATAAATAAATACATTTTAAATTATTTTATATGCTACTTTGTGCTATACATGTACATTTGAAAATGTACTTATTAATATTGTCATTGTTAATATTAATACTTTATGGCCTCACATGAAGAGAGAATAAGTCTTCATTTTGTGTAATATTATCAAAGTAAGTTGACAAGATCCTGTGTCATTCTTTTCTTTAATGACTGTAAGGACAACAGGGGAGAGGGACTGAACCAAAATGAAGAATGTATGACAAAGCCATCTGGAAGTTTACTACTTTGTAAGCCAATTAAAAATGTAAGATAAAAAGAATATTGAAAGGGAGATTTTATGCGTGGCTGAATAGTATTGCTTCTGAATTACTGAACAAAACTCCCAGTACCAGGTGCTTACAAGCTGTTGGTGACTAGAAAAGCCACGGAGATCCCAAACCAGTACCAGCTTTCATCATTCTTCTTGATTGCCTACTAGAAATAGTAAGAGCTGGAATCTTCTTCCCTGCTTCCTCTCTACTGGGGAAGAAAAGGCACCAGTGGTCTTATAAATCTGTAAATCCTATGAACAACAATACCAATCTGCAAGGCAATTTGCACCTATTCGAGTAATAGTGGCACTGTTGTTTAGAGGTAACCATCCTCTCTCTGATTGGATTTAAGGCCTGTTCTAGGAGATGGAATTAAGTCCTGGAAACGAAAGCTGTTGAAAATCCCATGGCTATGGAGATCTTATACAGTATGGGCAAGCTTGCCACAATTGAGCTAAGGGCAGAAAGTTGTTTAGCTAAATTGATATATGCCTAACTGCCTTCTAAATATTTATGCTTATACTCATAGACAAATGTTATTTGTACCCTAATCAGAGAAATATCTCTTTGCAATGAATAGTAAGTAATTAATGTACAGACTCATCATTGGTCAAGTAGCTGAGAACAAGTGAAGGTTGAGTGCTCAGCCTTAAGCAGAACATTTCTATCAGTCCTGCATTCCTCTTAAATTCTCATATTCCTTTTTGTGGAACAAAAAAATTTGAGGCCCAGGAATCCTTACCAGCTGTCCTTCTCCATCCCATCTGGTCTAGTGTGGATGCTATGAACTGTTATAACTACAGAGACTCATAGATAGTTGACTAAGATGCTAAGAATAAGTGATTGTTGAAGGCTTAGCCCTAAACAAAACACTTATCCCACCTCTTTTAAGGGTTAGAGAGAATCACAGAAGATGGGGCAGAAAGAAAGTAAGAACTCAAAGACAAGAAGGACTATGAAATGCTGTCTTCTGGGAATGGCACAGCCAATGCAACCATGATCTTGCAGAGGTTGCAGCTGCAGTCCCTGAGCCTGTCAACAATCTATCATGGATCAGAAAAGGGCTCCCATAGTCTTACCTCTTTCTCAGGAGCTTCTGATGAATTCTGAGAAAGTAATACTCATTATCTTCCCTGGAGGGGAGAATGATTGAAGTTGGATGGGATAAGGTGGTGGTAGGTAGTGGGTGATGAAAGCACATGAATTCATTATATTTATATATTTTTTAAATGTGCTCCTTCAGATGCAAAGCCATAAATAGGTATAGCAGTGGTATTGAACTAGGTTCAAATCAGATTCTGCCCCTTACTAGTGTTGTGACTATTATAAAGTTGAGTCTCAATTTTCTCATCTATAGAAAGTGGCTAGTCATAAGAATTCCCTTATAGGACTATTGGGAAGTAGCAAAGTGCTTGGCACAACATCTGCCAGTGAAGACCTTCATACATATACTCATTGTTTAAAATTATTGTTACTTCTGACTCAGCATGAATGAATCTGGAGCTCTAGTGTTAGATCTATCAGGAATACCAGAGATTATTGAGTCCAACCTGATCATTTTTCTAATAAAGGAATTCAGACAAGAAAATAAAGAAGAGAATTACCTACCATTAAACAAGGAATGGGAAAGTTGGATATGGAAACTGGATTTGGCTTTCAGCTCAAACCTCTTTATTCTAGCACAGAATTAGCATTCAGATCATTTTCTGAAAGCATGTTTTACTGAATGGGCATAGAGAATAAAAACTCTACATATCCAGACTCAGCAGATATTGAACAACAGCCATTCAGGACTTTATAACAAATTTCAGGATGTATAAAGAATATAAAATCCAGAGAATGCAGAGAAATTTTTATTCACATGCACACACACACACACACACACACACACACACACACACACACAATTTACAAAGAATAAAAACTACAATAGTGGCACAAAACATGAGCCATTATGAATGGTGCCACAATGAATATTGGAGTTCAGTTATGTTTGCAGTAGTTTATTTACATTCTTTTAGCTATATACTCAAGAGTGGTATGAATGGATTGTATCGTACCTATTTTTCTTGGCCAAAAAGACGATTGCGAGAACTGTAAAATCAAACAAGTTCTGTTCCTGTCTCCAATTACACCTATCTAGAAATATAAGAATCCTTTCAATTCCTTTGAGAGTTTCAATCTATCCAAAGACCACCAGATTGCACACCTTTCCTTGAATGCAGTGCCTCTCATGATTTTCATATAAAGGAAAATATTTGAAAAGTTGCTGTAATCAGAGAAACGGATGCTGTGCCATGAAAATTTCTTCTCCATCATGAGAACCTAATTTGTTGCAATCTCTTTTAATAATTCGACTGCCCCTGAATGCTGAATTGCCGCTGTTTAATACAGCATAGCTGTTTAAATTTCTTAGCGCTTTATGGCATATGTCTATATTAGTAAGAATTCCTTTGTGTAATGAATAAAAGACAGATACAAAGAAAAGGAAGCTTCAAAGGAGGCCGAGAATAAAGAGTTGAGTTACTGTAGCAGTAATTTGCCCCCATCGAAATCCCATTGGCACATTTTTTACAGTCTTTCAGATTAGTCAGGTTTTTTTTTTCTAAAGTGCAACAGCAACATAAGGAATAAATGTAATGGAAGATGGAGAAAGGATAATCGTTGGTAACTCATTGTGAAATTGGGCAACCTGTCACTAAATAGTAGAATTTTATGTGCTGTTTTTCACCAGGCAGGCACAATCTTTCTGTAGGTGAAATGCTGAAAGGTACAAAGGCAGCAGGAAAAACAGGTAAGATCGAATGAAACCTGGTAAACTTCAATAACATAAGGCTTAGAGTTTGGGGACAGGGGTAGAAAGTGAAAGAAAACAGATCAGAATGTGGAACAAAGAGTTTTTATGACTTTTGCTCTGAGAACCTGAAAGAAAGGTTGTTTTTTTTTTTTTTTTTTTTTTTTTTTTTTTTGTAACTTTAAATGTTGGTGAGGATTACCAGTCAGGGAGGATATAGAGTCTGGCAGATAGATGGTAACCATCTTGCAAATGGGAGACTGACGCCCCTCCCTCACCATGGTCTCCTACTTTTATTCCATCTACTTTTGAATCTACTCTTATAGTAAGACTCTATTTTAACAGCTTTTTATCTCTGGCTAGGAGGTGACATCCAATATCAATCAGGATGGAGCCAAGGGCTGTAAAGGAAAAGCAAAATTGAAAATAACAAACCATAATTCAGAACACCAAAGACCCTACATTACTCACCTGGAACCAGACCAGCCAAATCTCTCCTCATCCTAAAGCTCAGATAAATTTGAGGAAGAGGGGGCGGTAAGATTATAAGAGCCTAAAAATGGAGAGAAGCAACGATATGCAAGATACTTCACACAAGTTAGGGCCGAAGTAACCATAATAGGATTTTGCATGACCTGTGCAATGACTGACATATCAATGACCCCCCAAAGTCTAGCATGGATCACAGGCACTAGGATCCTTAGAGGCAAGGAATTAACAGTCACAATACTGTTCCCATACTAAAGGGGAGGACAAGAAAAGGTTCTAGACAATGCTACTAGTCCTTATACCTCATTAGAGTGGAGGAAGCAGAGGGAAGTTTGACATTCACACTAAAGGATACTCCAGGGATTGGGAGGAGGAGAGGGGAGCAGTGGGAAAAAGGGAGGGAGGGAGGTGAAAGGAAGAGGAAATGAGGGGAGGGAGCAAGGGGGTCCGGGGATGGGTGGAGGGAGGGAGGAGACCAGGGTACCTATTAAGTTTGTATGAGTGGAAAAAATATAATAAAAATAAAATAAATGTTGGTGAGGATTAATCTTGCTGGTCAGGATATCAAAAGATGATATTTCTTTGTCATTTCATGGAGAAGCAACGTTCAAGGTAGGCTTGCAGCAATGGCTCTCTTTTCTGTGGAAAATGAGAGGCATGAGCACAAATACTAGGCATTCTTTGTGTTGCCTCCAAGAACTATTAACTTCTCTAACTCTCAATCTGTTGGATATTTACCTTTACTATCATATTGTGGTTAGATGGCTACTATGCCTTAACTTTCCACAGGTGTTTCATACTGTGTGTTTAGACTGAATCCTTAAATATTTTATCAAATCATAAAAGTCAAATTCAAAAGCCACCTTGGCTTATAACCCCAAACATAGTGAGTCATTCTTCATTATCCTCTGGGGATTGTTTACAGAGGGCTTCATGTACTTTAAAACCCATCTATATTCAAGTTCCTTATGTAAACTAGTTTAGCACTTTCATGTGGCCCATGTACATTCTCCAGTATATCTCTGTATATTCCTATACAATGGATTGCTATATAAATGTTACTATACTATATTATTGTGAAAATAAAGACAAGATGGCTGTACATTTTCAGTACAAATACAACTGTTTTTCAATTTTTTTTAAACTCAGGTACCCATGGTGACACAACCCACAGATAGAAAGCCAAATGTAAATAGAAACCAAGTTAGAAAAGTTGGGGAATAAGGAAGTAATTGTTTCACTCTGATTCCTGAAATGTCACCCAGAGGTTTCTCAAGTGTTAATTCTACATCAGAATTTAAATGGCCTTAGAAATAAAGTATTGGAATTCGTTTGAGAGAAAATGTAACTTAATAAATTTTTTCTTGAAGGATGGAAGAAAAGTAAATGAGAGATACCATCAGATGCCCAAAATAAAAAAATGCAATTTGACCAAAATATAATATCTAAATAATCTAAGTATGCTTTATTATATTTCATAAACATTTAAAATGCAAGTTGTAATTACAGCTGAATGATTATTTTTGCTTTTAAATGCAAAATAAATTGGATTTTACATTTAGGTGTACATTACACTTTGATTACTCATGTCACCACTTATTATTAGCAAGTTATATTAAATGCAAAAATGTAAATTTGCTAAAATAAAGTGAAATAGAAAAGGTAAGCAAAACTAAACGTGAAAACTATACAAAAGAAAAGAAACTTAAGGATATATTTCATGTCAATTCAGTTAACATTCAATTAAATAATTTGAAGTCATAGTCATCAAATTCAATGATTTTTAAGAGCTAAGGGCACAAAGAGTTCACATACAGTTTAATGTTACAAAAAATGGAAACAAAGAATAATAAAAGAAATAAACAAGTTATTCATACTATGATTCTAATTTAATCTTACAATATAACCTAACAATTGAACTTCCATTAACTTAAGAAAATTTTGTCTAACTGAACCTAATGCTTTACATATTCCAACGATTACATTTCTTTGTAAGACAATATAATGCATGGTTATTTTTAGGACTTTAAATCATGAACTCATTTTTACTATTGTTCTATTGTTTTAGGTTTTTTTTTCAGTTAATTCCTAACCGAAGCACAAAATTCAACAGTTTTTAAAGTTTCATTGTGCTCATAGATTTTACTTTAAAATTTCAGTGTTGTTTATTCCTACATAGAATAAGAAAGAAAACAGCAGTTAAGGAATTACAAGAATTTACTTATTGTTTGATAATTTTTAATTTTTCACCATTTTATGTTTTTTAAACATGCCCTGACGTAAGTTCAGCAGTTTATAAGCTGCATTGTTCCTGGAAGTTTTGCTCAGAAAGTCTTAACTTATAATGCTATAATTTCTGTGTATTTAAAAAATGATACATGTTTAAAATATTTTTGCTGTACACGATTATAAAAATGTTTTCGTATTTTATTACCCTTGTGTATGTGTTATCTCCATCGTTTCTAATTTCAGCATATATAACATACATATAACATCTCTCCAGCTACATTTTGTGCAAAAGTTTTACTTACAAATTACAATATTCCTAAATCTACATAGAGTTCATTCAGAAAATTTAAGATTTTTAATGATTTTTTTGTTTTTTAAATGAATTTCAGGAATCTTTTCTTCTACAGATTTTTAAATATTAGTTTTATTTCTCCCAAACTCTGTGTCTGATTAGCAACATCCTACATGCATTTTGATCCAAGACATTTAATTAAATTTGTAACATCTGCTAAATATAGATACACAAAAATGTAAGCTCTGAATTTCAAGAGTACTTGTCTTGGAGCTTTTTTTAAATTTACTCTTAAACTGGGCACAGATGTAGCAGATTTCTAAATAAATTGTGTTCAACTTTTTCATAATGTCATAGTACTTATAAATACATAGAGCTTCAAAAATACATGAAATAGCAATGCAAATCTTAGGAACTATTTTATCTGTTTTTGTTTTTCTTTTTTTGTCTTTTTTGGTTTTATATTTTTTTGCTATTTGTTTTTATTTATGTATTCTTTATTCAATGTGCTCCCGACCTGGGCACAAATTCAGCAGCTCCTTGGCTACACTGTGCTCCAAAATTTAATAGAAAAGAATAAGCATTTTTAAAGTTACAAATATCTACCCACAACAAATAATTAAGGCAAGCTTTAAGATATTTTGCTACTATTATTTTGTTCACTTTCTTTTCAACTTGCTCCTGACCTGGGCACAAATACCATCACTCTCTGGATGGACTGTTTCCCAACATTTAATATGAAGAATAAATATTTTATACAACCTAGTCCCATACCACCTCCAGAAAGGATAAGTGAAAGCTTGAAGAAATAAGGTATTGTTGCTTAAGTTTTTTATTTACAACTTGTAATTTTATGTGGTTTTCCCATTTCATGCTTGCTAGGCACATGTGTAGCGCTTTTTGGCTCAAAAATTTTATATGAACATCCTGGCATAGTTTTTAAAAGGAAGTTTAAAAATGGCAGCAATGGTGGCCATAAATGCAAATGTTCGTGATTTTTCAATTTTTATCAGTATTCATGCAAATCCTTTTTTTCAAAATTTACATAAATTTTTTCCACACATTTCTTATTAACACTATTAGGTAAAATATGCTCATTTACTAAAATAAATTCAATGATAATTCAAAAAAAGAAAAAATACTAGTATTTATCAGTAGTAGCAAAAATATTGTTTAAATAATCCCTGAATTTGTTCTATATTTATAGGCCTAACCCAATTACAAAAATCATTGGAATGCCATTTTCAAAGTTTCCAAACAATATCCCATCACTAAAAGTCAAGGACACTGACCACTTATGCAATGTGTTTTAGTGATACTACAACTCAAAAAAGATGCTAGTGGTCTGTTTGGGTTGATGTAATTAGATTTGACCTATAATTACCGAACAAAACAGAATATGTACAATGAATGTTCAAACAAATGTTTCTGATTGTATTTGGTACATTTATCTATTCTCAATATCATGAGCTTCATTTTTCCTGTGATTTATATCCTAGGAAAAATAATAAACAAAACCATATCTGGCTTTTAAAGACAACTCTCGTACCTAAAAAGTAGATTCCAGCATTAATTCACCACCGTTATTTGTTGTCTGATCACTAACTTCTTCTTGAATAGCTGGAAGGGAAGGCTTTGGGGTCAGAGGTGTTTCAGTCTTAAACAAGGACTCCATCCTGATATGGGTATTGATGTAGAAGGACTTCTGAAAAGATTCAAGGGTAAAATAATAGATAAAAGGATCAAAGCAACAATTGAGAGTTGCAAGGCACAAAGTGATTGGATACATGATCTTTGCAAACCTTTCCAATAAGCAATTAGTTATGGCTTGGGAGCGTACCAAGGCATATAGGAAAAGAACAGAGTTGTAGGGTACAAAGCATACCACAAAAACTGCCATATGTACTGTGATCATTTTCAGCACTTTCTTCTTATTGGTCCCAATTTGAGACAGTGTTGCAGGCTTGCGGAGGGTTCTCAGCACCACAGAAGAACAAGAGACATTCAATATCAGAGGAATGATGAACCCAACAACTTCGATAAATATGGTAATCTTGGAGAGATAAGTCTTCCAGACTCGTTTGGAGAAGCCTTCAAAGCAAGTAGTGGTCGCATTGTTGACATTAGTGGTGGAGAACAAAGAGGCTGAAATACCACCACTGAGGACTAGGATCCAGACTCCTGCACACACAATGGCAGAATTTCTCCTGGTCCTAATGGTACGAGATCGAAATGGATAGACAATGGCCAGGAAACGATCCACACTAATGCAGGTGAGGAAAAGCATGCTCCCATATATGTTGGTGAGGAACGCAGTCCCAGAAATTTTGCAGAGGGTGTCACCAAAAGGCCAGTGACGGTTAAAGTTATAAAATATTTTGAATGGCAGGGTGCAGACAAAAAGCAAATCAGAGAGTGCCAGATTGGTGATGAAAATAGCAGTTTCACTTCTCATTTTCATACGGAAGCAGAAGACAAACAAAGAGGCACTGTTGGTTATTAGACCCAGGATGAACACAACACTGTAGACAGCACCATTCAGATTATATTTGAAGGAATCATCAATAATGCAAGTGTTATTGGTAGTCACATTGCCCAACCTGGGTCTGAGACTTGAATTTAAATCTTGGAGTTGGAAGTCAATAAATCTTCCGTTACCCATGGATTCTTTCTTCCCGGAAGCCTGCTAACTGCAGGGGTTCACCACTCTGAGACTAGGAACTGGTAGGAAATGTTTTCCTCCTATGGGAGAGAAGATGGAATGAGTTATCAAAAATCTACCTTGTCTTTGTGATTTCTGAAGTAAAAGACAGTCTACCTATCCTAATTAGAAAATAGTTGACAACTACTTTTAAACATGTACTACATGGTTCATGGTACTAGAAATGATATATTTTAGAAGTCCGAGAGATTATACTCAATACAATAAGTGCATATTACAATTACGAGTATTACAATAAATGTGAATAAGGTATAGATTACTCAAGGGGAATTAAGTGAACATCCAATATCTAAAACAACACTAATGCTTTGGAATTTGGAATTTGGAAGGCAATTTTCAACTTTCAGAAGCCATGTGTTATTTTTTTCTCATACAGCATAAGGTAGGCACAACGGAAATAATTATCATTTTATAAAAGTAGAAACAGATTTAATTTTGAGTTGGAGGATGTCAAAATTGAAAGGGTATGTAAAGGATACATTTAAAACCGGAATTTGGGTTTTTAAATTCGTAAGATGAGGATTTTATGCTATTTAAAATAGTCTGTTTATTCATAAATATTATAGGTAGATATGAGACACATAGCTCATGCTCTACAAGTTAAAAACTATTAAAGAAATCTAATGGTTTATAACTCACTTTATTTTAAAACAAGAGTTTAGAAGGCATGAATCTCTCTGTTAATTAGATGTGTGCTGATATATATTTTTTTTTACTATACCACATAGTCATTCTGGACACATAATTCAAATCCCAAACTCATGAATTCCCTATTGCAGCTCAAGATTCTCTTCCTGCCATACTCTAAGCCTTTCCCACTGCTAGATGAAATCCATATTTTCATCTACTAAAATGTCACTGATCAATAAAATCTCTTCCCATCATACACAAATGAGATCGCACACCTGTAATTCTCAAACTTGGTAAGGCTGAGGTAAGAAGATTGAGAATTTAAGCCAACCTGTGATATATGGAAAGAATTTCATGCCACCCTGGGGTACAGAGTCAGACCCTTATCAATAAAACACATGGGAGAGGTGGGTTTGCCATAAAAGGCCATACCCCTTGCTGTACACATTTGATCTGGCCCATTGCAAGTCTTCTGTGCACCATAATTTGTATCTGTGGTAGCCCTTGACACAGTCGTCTTTGTTATAAGCCAACAACATATATAGAAATCTTACCAACTTTCTCTTATAACAGTAGCCATCATTGCAAACAGTTGATCTTCTAAATAGTTTGCATATTACATTATAAACAAGTAGCTGTTGAATGATTCCATTGGACAAGAACATGAAATGAAAGTGATCATCAAGCTGGAGAGATGGCTGACTGGTTAAGACTCTGCCTCACAAGCAGAAGGACCTGAGTCCAGATCCCAGGCCCCACATAAAATTGTCAGGTAGAAATTTGGCCTGAACTTCTAGCCCACCAGGGGCAGAATCTGGGGAATCCCAGAGGGAAACAAAAAAGAAGTAGAAACAATCTAGAATGATTCCCAAAGTAATCCTTGGGCCTCCACAGGGACATACAGTGCCCTCTGAAACACACACACACACACACACACACACACACACACACACACACACACACAAATGCATGCACAGACTTGCAAAATAAATAAAGTTTAAAAAAAGAAAATGATAAACTGTTTAACAGCTTTTTGTCTCTGACCAGGGGGTGACATACAGTACCCATCAGGATGGAGTGAAGGGCATTGCAGGAGCAGCAAAACTGCAAAAGAAAATCAACAAACCACAATTCAGAACTTCAGAGACTCTATATCAAACACATAGAACTAGGCCAGCCTAATCTCTCCCCATCCTGAAGCTCAGGGACATTTGCAGACAAGGGGGTGGTAAGATTATAAGAGCAAAAGGATGGGAGGAGCAATGATTTGCAAGATTCTCCACACTAGTTAGGGCCGAAGCAATCATAATAGGACTTTGCATGCCCTGCGCAATGTCCAACACACTATTGACCTCACAAAGTCTAGCATCTGGTAAAGGCACCAAGATCCTTGGAGGCAAGGGATTGACAGCCACAGTAGTGTTCCTATGCTTAAGGGGAACACGAGAAAGGGTTCAGGGAAATGCCACTGGGTCCTTGTTCGTCATCGGAGAGGAGGACCCAGAGGAGAGTTAGGCATACACAATAAAGAACTCTCTGGGAATTGGGGGGGCATTGGGGGATGGGGAGGGAGAGGAGGGGGAGCAGGAGGTTCGGGGAGAGGAGGAGGGAGGGAGGGAACTGGTGTACCTATTAAGTTTGTATAAGCGGAAATAATAAAAAATATATTAAAAAAAAGAAAGTGATCATCATTTCCTGGCATAACCAGTAATGAATTTTCACATGATTATATTAAAAATATGAATGATCATTGAAGCGATTTTCTCTTTATTCTCCCTTTCAAGATATTAAAGAAACAGGTCAGAAGGCCTCTTAATATATTATGGAAGAGAGTGGAGAGAGAAATTCAAAGTTCTGAAGTCACTTCAATCAGAGGCTGACTAGAGAAAAAGATTGAGTCTGAGGGGGAAAAAAATCACTCACTGAAGTACCTTGAGGGAGACATGACCTTGTGTAACATGTATTACAACACAAAATGTTATCATTTTAATAGTCTTCAAGTTACAATTGGAACTTGCTATACCTGAGTTCTCATTCAACAATCTTTATGGAATGACTTAAGATCATATTCCTTCTCAGCCATTTCAGCAAACAGACCTTGCCCAGCTTTTGCCGGAAGCAACTTTGACGTACAAAAGCGAGTGCACTAGGAACCTCAAGTAAGTAACCTCTAACAAGGAAAATCCAGATAAGAAATAAAGGAAAATACAGAGGGGAGTAGGAGAGGAAAACATGAGAAAGAAACAGGGAAACTGAGATAAAGAAGGGAAGTGAAGGTAAGGGAAAATAGTACTTCACTGTTCTGACATCTAATTCGGATTCAAAGTCTTGGCTGAGATTTCCAGTTTCCCTAATGAAAGAATAGTTTGCAGTCGCTATGCTTATAGAGTGATCAGCAGAACTAAAGAGCCTAGATTCATCCCGCACTCAAAAAGTTGTAGACTCTTGGGTCACAAGATAACTCAGCAAAGGCGTACCCATCCCTACCCTGCTCCACACACACACAAAACTAGCAACTGGAGTTCAATCCCCAGAAGCTACGTGGAGAGAACTAACTTCACAAAATTGTCCTTTGACCTCTATGGTACACCATGGTAAATGCATTCATTCTCTCTCTCTCTCTCTCTCTCTCTCTCTCATATCTCTTTTTCATAGTCTCTCAAATAAAATAAATCATTAAGAAACTACAGACTCAAGTTTTTGTTCTTTCTCTTATTGTTTATATCATTTTTCATAATGGGGTGGTAAAAAGAAAACAGTGCATGGCAAACATCTCAGCCATTTAAGTCATTTTGTTTATGACTTTTTTATTTTTGCGTATGTGTGTGTGTGTGTGTGTGTGTGTGTGTGTGTGTGTGTGTGTGTGTGATTCAAAGGATATTGTGTGTGTGCCTGTGGAGGTGCAAGGGTCACTTCAAAAACCACCCTGGACTGTGCTACTGCTTCTTTGCTTGGCTTTGGAGTTTCCCAGGTTCCACCTTTCAGAGCCAGGAAGTACAGGCTGCCACCATTTCTGCCTGGAATTTTTGTTTTTATATGTGATCTGGGATCTGAACTCATGACCTGCTTGTGAGGAAGAGTCTTAAATTCTGAGCCATCTCTCTCCAGTCCTTTGTTTATGATTTTAACAATTTTCTCACTATCCATTAGTCCAAAAGACTAAAAAAAATCAGTCGAAGAAAATCGAGACAAAGAAATATCACTTTAACATAATCATATAAGCTTAAGTATGCTTTAGTCACTCATGAACTCTTGAATCTGTCTTATATAATAAGTACTACAAGTAAGTTTACTTGGTAAATTATTTCACAGCAAAATAATTCTCATGTCTTCATAGAGTTTCTTCACTAGTGATACCCATATCCAATTGTTGCTAGTTCCTGGCTATGCATTGTATTTCCCCAAATGAGTATTCCAAATAGCTGAGTTCTGCTTCTTATTTTCCACTCAATTTTTATGAGTACAAACATTTTATTTCTTAATTTATATTTTTACTTAAAAATCACTATAATTGTTGAAGTATAATTACATATATATATATATGTAATGAGATATACATATGGGGTGAGAGAAAGACAGAATATAGTGACTGAATCAACTTAATTGACATTTCTATCACCTCATTTTATTTCAGTTTTATATCCCCTAGAACATATGCACTAACTATGTCCACAGCAGGCAGTCTGTAAATGTTAGCACTTCTGCTCAATTGCTTTGGGTAACCCAGTCCTGTGGGAGAGAAAGGACCACAGACAAGAAAGCAGTACAGTCTCACCCCTAAAGAGCAGACATGGGAGAACTTCCACTGTGGCCCTATTCATAGCTCTCACTTGCTTGAACACACACCACCTTTGCTGTCTCACAGGGAGGGTGTGGTGCTGAGTCTTAACACAGCACTGGAAGCAGAGAGTTCTATTTCTGACTCAGACACCAGTTCACTCTGTAACTTGGTATACTGTTTTCTTCCCTGTATAAACAGAAGTGCTGAGCTTTACAGCTGGAGCTAGAAAGATTCAACAAGATCTGTGAGTAGCTTGATGAGTTTGTCGGTATTCAGCTTTACCTAACCACAGAAAAATACTATCGAAGTTAGTTTCTCTGATACCACTGAAAATTTTTAATCTTTCTTGCTGTTCTTAACTTCACATTAGAAATATATCATTCTGTTAATTTCTCATATGTCAGAAAGTCCACTTTGGTTCTGAAACTTAACTATACAATTTACTCATAACAGAACCAATTCAGGAAATTACTCCATAGAATATCCTCATGAAGCTCTATGCTTTTAAAGTCAGAAATGTATTTGGCTCTTGAGCTGATAGTGAAGGAGAATAAAAAAAATATTCTATAAGCAAAGCCTGTTTTATTTTTATTTTTGATATTCTTTAGAGTAAAAAAATGAAATGATGTTTCAAACCACTGGATCTTTCTAAATCTCTAACATATTGTGCAATGAATGGAAGGGCCAACATTGAGCTTCCAGTGATAAGAAGAAAGAAAACAGCAGCCTGGATGAAGTTGATTACCTTTTCTACTATGAATACCATCAGTCTTGTAAAGATATTTGCAGATAATTATTGCAACAGCTACCTATTAAAGGGGATCAATATTTGACAGATATATTTTCTTTGATAATGGATAGAAAGAAGGCTAAGTTGATCAAAAAGAAATCTGAGGATAGGAGATTGTGGCCAGTGGTAGAATGCTTAACTACCATGTATAAGCTTTAGGTTCAATCCCTATGTCCAGGAATTAAAAAAAAATGAAATCTGAGAATAACGAACAGAGGGAATGATTAGCAATTTTTATGGGAGTGAATATGATCAAAATACATCATGTTCATTTATAAAAATGTAACAGAGAAATCTATTACTTCTCACAATTAATATACAACAGCAAAATATATGTAAAACAAAACGAATTTTAAAAAATCAAGTTTAAACATTTTTTTAAACATTAGCTAACCTATATGGAGCCTATTCAGATATTCCTAATAGTCTCTACATTTTTTTGTCTTTCTTTTTTTCTTTTTCTGATTCCTAAAAAAAGTCATATACTATGTTTAGAGACCATGAGATTAATAGAAGACATAGAATGGGCCTTTTGGATACCCAGATCACTTCACTAAGTGCTAAAATTTCAGAAGAGAAGTTGAAAATAATGTTCTAAATTCTGGAATATACTCAATACCCTAGAAAGCCTGAACTGACTTTATTCCCAACAAAACAGGGTCCAGAGTTCAGTAAGCTAAAGCCCTGAAGGCATAGTATACTCAAATTCTCTTGCTTTGCTCATTTTTAATGATGTTAGGTCAAATTAAATCAGAGTGCTTCTGATCCCCAGAGCAATTCTTCTTTCTCTTCTGTTCTTATGAAAATTGATTTAGAGTAGACTGAAATCTACTGTGTCATCATCTAGGCATACTTAGCAGTGAACCAGAGTAAAAACATACCAATATTGTAGAAAATGTAATTCAAATCCATTCTGCTAGAGTGATAGGAAATATATCTAGACCATTGTTCCTCAAGTGAATGGATAATAACAGATAAGATTCCTGAGAAAAATCTAGGCCAAGTCACAAGCACAGGTCATACTCACACACATGGTTTCAATTGATGTTTCTGTGCATTGGCTAATGTTCCACAATTTTTGAAAACACAATATAACCCTATAAGATTCCATATGGAGGAAAACATAAGTAAAATCTTCAATGCAGAACACAGCTGGGAAATTTATGTAAATCAATGTCCTTGATTTTTAATGTAAAAATAATTTATTAAAAAATTTATTTTTACTGAATCTGATTTTATTATGATTATTAAGCCCCTTTTGCACTACCCAGTTCATTTTATTTGAAAAGACCAAAAAACGACTAAATTTACAATCTGATCAAATCCTACCCTCAGTGAGTGACTAAATTGATTTTATTTTCATTTTTCACCAAAAGAACTAGAGTCTCCTGCTAACCCTTCATCTGATTACTCAGGCCAATTTTTTCAGAATATTTTGGTCTAGTGCTCAATATTATGAGGCCAAAGATTGCATCAGAACTACTAAAGGCAGAATTTTCCCTAATTCCTAGTTATAGAGAATTGAAGAGAAATTACACAATTGATTATGGTGAAATTGTCTAGAGTCTTGAGAATCAATATCTCATCTCAGCAGGAAACCCAGATCTTTATAGAAAGTTTTTTTTTTGGTGTTTCTAAAAGAGTTCATTTTCACATTGTGAAAGGCTCACACATACCAGCTAAAGTTCAGCTTGATCCTTGTATCTGAAGATACAAAGGACTAATGAGTTTGTTTACTAATTCATCTAATAAGTTTGGATACTGGTTCTGATAATATGAATAAAAACAACTGATAAATTCTCTATGTCAAGGACAAAAAGGAAGCAAAAGAGAACCAATATATATCCACAACAAAATCAAATACATTATACTGAACAACCGTAACTCATTCATCTATTCCTCCACCCACCCTGAATCTTTAGATCACATGATCTGCAATAATTTAGAAGTATTTTCTCCAAAGAATTGAAGAACAAACTGAGATCTTATTTGGTGAAAACATTATCAGGACAGTGGTACTCACATTAGTTCAAGCCAAATCCGGCACCAATTTTATCCAAGACTAGGATAATCAATGAATTTTCCAGAGGAATGTGGTCATAGACATTCCTCCAATGAATGCTGTGAAATAGAATATGTCACAATACTATTCCATAAAAGAGCTTCTCAATAAATATATACCAAAATTAAAAGATAGAGAAACCATTATGTAATATAAATCAAACTAACTTATTTTAAAATAGTAATTAAATACTTTTGATTTCATTATAACAGAATTGCAGATACCAGGTTGTTTTCTAAGCCTATAACTACTATGGCCACATTTTATTAGTGATATTGATTGCAGCATAAAACATGAGTAGCAAAATAATCATTTAAAGATAACTAGTGACAAAAGACATTAAATATGCTTCTCTCCTTCATACATTATAAACATATATGACCAAGACTGAGGGAAAGCTAAGGTTATATTAGCTCTTTGCTTATTTTTCTCTTTTTCTTTCTTTTCTTCTGGCAACAACTTTACAACCAGACAGAATAAAAGGGAAGAAGACTAGAATAACAGGTGGGGACTTGATTGTTCTGTTTCTAGCCTGCATCTCCACTAAACTTCTTCTCCTTGTGAACTATAGTTGTATGAGAAAGCCCTCTAGTACTAGGTATTTGCACACTTTTTGAAAAATCACATTGTCTTTATGAAGATTTCTATGCCTACCCCATATAGCATATATGTACATCTATACATCAGAACTATGTACAAAACTTATATAAAACAAGACATAACATGTGATGAAACTTGAGTGCAACAACTACATTTGGAACCTACCATTTCCTAGGACTAAATTCTCTCCCTTCTCTGAACAAAGGTGGCCTGAAATAAAGAAGACTGCTAAATAGTACTCAAGCATGTGTGCATTATTTTTCCTCTAAGAATCAAAATAAAGAAAATCATTAGACAATTTAAAATATAATGAGATCACCTTAAGATTAAGAAGAATCGATTTTTGTAGTCCTCCAGAGACTGATATTCCTGAAAGGAAATTAATTTTATTTTATTAGTTATCTTAAAAGAAGACAGAAACATTAGCATTTTTACTAGCCTTATAGTTGATATAGACTATACATAAAAATTTTCATTTTCAAATACAAAAAAATTGGAAAGTTCATAAAACCAGCATGTTCCTAAGCGAGCATTAATTCAATATCTCTATCACAAGTGAACTGTGGAAGAGGAGGAGGTCACATTTTCTTTCTGGACCTCAGTTTCTTCTCTTTTCTTTCCATATTTGGCCCTGAGTGACAGAAGCCTTTGACTGGTGTCATGGTAGTGTTTTCAGTGGCCACCTGTCAGTTATTTTCATATTTTTATTTGATTCCACCTGTCACCACAAAAAAAAAAAATCTCTAGGGTTTGTGAGATAGCTTAGTGGTCAAGTCCCCTGCTCACAAAACCTAACAGGTTTGAATTCATTTCTAAGAAGCCCATATAGTGCCTGTGTGTGCCCCCCTCTTGATCCTCTCCTCTCCTCTCTCTCTCTCTCTCTCTTTCTCTCTCTCTCTCTCTCTCTCTCTGTGTGTGTGTGTGTCTTTCTCTCTCTCTCTAATAAATAAAATACTTCCAAATCCCTTGAAGCTTGTAGTGAGAGTCAATCGTTTTTATTACACCTCATGCAAGAAATGATAGATTTATTCAAACATCTAAAATAAACAGTGTTAATTAGTACCAGAACCTTAGAAACATAAAGCAAGGTAATATTTACATCCTGAAATCTTCCCGATGTCCTCATCTCCATCCTCTGTTCTGCCTATTCAGCAGTCATATCAACTCTAACTGTTGAGGTCTTAATTCTTTAACCTTCTTACTTTTAAACATTTCCCCTTAAACATGATGTTCACAACACTCTTCAGACAATAGCTATACAGAAATGGTAGATTACTTCTCCTATGTGTTCTTCTCATCACCAACTGTTTATCTGCTAAAAAAAAAAAAGTGAGGGTATATTCCTGTGGTTAATGGCCTTCTGTGAAGCCTCCAATTTTCATTACCAATATGAACAGTTTTGGGTTTTTATCCTCCTGTGGCAGTGACACAATTAGGACTGACCAAATCACAGCAAGGACAACAAATCTCAGTGCATTTTCCCTCAAGAAGAATTGAATAGATCAAGGTTTGGCTAAGCTTGGCCTGACTGTTGCTATGAGGCGTCTTCCCAGTCCTGTCTTTAACTGAGAGAGTTCGCATTCTGAAAGGCTGGCTGAAAGATTGTTCCACCAGGACCTTCATTTGCATCTCTGATTGGCAGCAGGAGGTGCATTAGAATGTAGATGCCATGGCCTCAGGTTTATCAGCTGCAAGCACCCTTCTTAACAAGAGGGCAACTTTTCATCTGAGACAAGGCAAAGGGGTTTATCATCTATTTGGATAAGGCATGCTGTTTGGAGTTTTCTTCTGAAAAAAACATGTTGCAAAGAAAAAAGAAAGATGGTACAATTTGATAAAGCAGCAAAATGAATACTGTCATCAGGCTTTGAAATATTTTATCCTTTAGATTTGTCTGGTCTTTTTCCACACAGAAATCATGACAATTACATTGCTGTATTACACACACACACACACACACACACACACACACACACACACACACAAGAAATTATCTAAAATACATTATTAATCGACTCAAAAAGTTTTTTTTTACTAAAAATCTTTAAAACATTCAGGATATGCAAGAAATAATTTAAAGATGTACCATTGCTGCCTTTTATGGAAAATAGCAATTAATTTCACATATAATAGCAAATTCTATTTATGCCAGAACTAGGTTTTCATTCAAACATGATTCTTCCTTTATGGGCAAGTTCATGAATTATTCAATATAGCAAATGTCACATTCTCCATAAATCAATTAAGCATCAAAGGCAAGTTGTGTATAGTTTTACTAGAAGAAACCTCATCATAATAAAAGCCACGTTAGCTCACAATCTATTGTAAACCAAGGAAATGAAAAGCTAGCCAAGAGAGTTTCTAAACTTATTTTACCCTGTGATTTTAAATCAACTCTTCAGGACAATCATGTTTACAAGAAACAACAGCCTGAAAATCCTATCTATTCCACGGAAACAACATTATTGCCAAAACAATCAAAATTCTTGTTTTTTACCATTCAGCATAATGATCCTTGTTCAGTACTTCAGAGTTGAAGTCTAACTTCTTTTCGCAAACACTGTAAGCTTGTTACGCCGTCCCCCCACCCCCAAACACCAAAATCAAATTTTTCTCCAAAACACTTACCCAAGAAAAAGAGTGTGCTAGATGAGAGAGGGTGCTGATGCCCGTCGATAATTACCTAATAAACATGGAAACGGGCAACTCGCACTTTGAAAGTGCATATTTTTGTCCATTCTTTTTTTTTTTCTTAAGGGAAAGGTTAGCCCAGCCCAAAGGAGCAGACTCTGAGCTGCCACAGCTTCTTACTGCAAATCGCTCATTCTGAAAAATGTGAACTTATTTACATTTATCTCTTTCCCTTTGTTAAGAACCGGCCCTCTTGAATGCTGAGGCCGGCATGCCTTTAACAAACAGAACACAAGAAAAGGCCCAAAAGTCTGTGCTGGCGCCCAGGGCCCGGGGAACTCTTGGGGGTCTCAATAGGAAATGCTTTTCATTGGATAAGAAGGCATTATTAGGAGCCGTGATCCCGCCCAATCCCCTGCGCTTCGCTTCATCGTTCCCTTAGTCACCAATCGCTGGACTGAAGAAGTTTTTCCTTAAAGAGCATTGCCCAGGAAAAGCAGTTTCATAGTCACGAATTAGTGACTTAAGTGCCATTTGACAATATAAAAAGTGTCTTTCCTGACCAATTAATTCACACAGAAAGCTTGTGTCTGTCTTCCACAGAGAACTTTTAAATCCTGAACAATTCTAGTGAGGAGGAGGAGAAGAAAGACCAAACTAGGAGAAGCAGCCCTGCTTAAGACAATTACAGCAACGATATTGGGAAAATAAAGAGGGGTCCCGGAGGGAAGAGTGAAAAAGAAACATGTTCCTTATTACACTGTGCAAAATTAAAACCCCACCATCTCCCCAAATAAAATTCAATGCAATACCATAGTCACTTCCTTAAGTCAGAAAAATTCCTTCAGACTGCCCTGATGCAGATGTGCTGGGCTCCCAGAGCTCTAACACCCACCTTCCATGATCTAAGGAGGGATCTGTGGCAAAAAGAGAATCATTTCCTTTAAATAACTGCCTGGCAGGAAGTCTAATTACCATGAAATTTTCAGAGGTTTGCTAAAAAAGTAAGCTAAATAGTGCAGATGCAAACTGTTCATAGTGAGCACTTATCTTCAATTCTGCACCACTTCTTCCCTGAGCAAATTCTTCTGTAGATTGTCTTGGTCAACCATGCTGCTTTCTTGCTCCTCAGTTTTCTGTCTCTTTTTCCCCCCTCTCTGATCTGAATTTGTCATGGAAACTTGTGTCTCTACAACTGGAATACTAGTTTTTCCCTACTAGCAGCACCCTCCAAAGCGCATCCATTCCTCCTCTGCCCACACCAACAGCTAACACTGCCAATAGCATCACACTCCTCCTTTGGATTGAAACCCCTTGACAATGAAAGGTGTTTCTTCTCTGCCTCTCTCAGGTGTGTCTATTTCTGACTCTTGCTGGCATTGTCTGTGTTTTCGCAAGTGGTCCTCTCCCCTATTCTGGGCCTAGACCAACCAGTCCATGATAGATTCACCAGTCCACAAAAAGAAGATAAAGGCATTCTCCTGAAAAACTGTACAGCTAAGGCAGAGGCAGAAAGACACATGTAGTAGTGAGATAGCAAACAGGGGTTTAATAAATAAACTACTGAAGCAGTTATATGAGAGTGAGTACTGTAAATCAGAGAAAGAAAACAAATTATCAGAATTATGATCAAAAGACTTTCCAGATGAGATTTGGGTGGGGACTTAAGGATGACCAAGGCTTAAGAAACAAGAGTGAAAGTTGCACCCTTCTAGGTGCTTAGCAAGAAATCATTAATTGAAGGAAATGTGGATTAAAAGGAAGAAGGAGACTCATTGTTAAGAGGAGAGGAAGTTAAGGAGAGGATGCTTTGGGGGGAGGGGCACTCTATTGTAGTAACTCAGTGTGATACAGTGATTTAACAGTTACCCTACAATCATGGTCACCCGTTCTCAGTAAAAGCAACTGATCATCTTTCTTATCTTGGAATAAATTCCCTTAATCTTTCAATTCATCTACCTTCATTTCTCTCAGTGAAATATGTCTTTCTTTTTTCTTCTTATTTTGGAGTTTTCATATATAAGCATAATGAATTTATATTTTATCTCCTACTGCTCCTCCCACATCCCATCCCGTCAGACTCATTCTCCTTTCCACCCAGTATCCCTCTCATTCCTCATCCCTCTGCTTTAAATTCCAGTGGGCCCTATCTAGGACACCCAAATTGACATGTACCTGGGTATCCTTTCTTATCAATATGATCAATGACTTCTTAGAAAGTATTTAATAATGTAACTGGGTCTCATGCTCTCCCTTTCTTTTATATACACTTTGGTTTTCTGGCCCACTTTATCTTCCAGAATCAGAGCTGATTTCTCACAGCAAAAACATTTCCAAGTGTTGTCCCCTCTGCCTGGAATACTCTCCTCATCTGTGGTATTCCCTTTACCAATTTAATTCTTAGTCTTTCAGATCCTATCTCAATAATCGTTCCTTCAAGAAAAGTTTTTCTTGACTCATAATTTACTCCATATACTCATTTATATGCCTTGTAGCATATAGACTTTTTTCTTTATTGCATTTATCATAGGCATAACTTCACACACTGTTGCATAATTTAACTGTTACACTATGATTACTGCTGATCTCCCCAACTGTAAACCCCAAGAAGAAAGACTCCATATCTGCTTGGAAATAAATATTAGCGCTGTTCATGAAAATTCTTCTCCCTGACCTTTTCTCTTGCCCAACCAAAGCAACCGTATGATTTTTTTTTTTTTTACTTTCCAGTTGAAAACTTGCCATTCCATCCATTTTCAGACGAATCCACATCAAGGTGTTGTTTTAAGCCAAACAGTACACACATTCTTTTTAAAAGGTCCTATTGACAACAAACTACTAAAAAATACCCTTTACCATCCCCTTTTTCTCTCACCTCACCCCATGCTGAAAACTCTCTAGTTTTGCTTGCTTTCATATTTGAAAGGCGAAAGGGGGAAATGAAAGCTTTTCCAGGGTGTTCTCCAAACAGCCAGTTTATAGCCACACAACTTAATCCAAAACATCCTTCAAAAAAGGCCTCATTGAGTTGCTGATGTTTGTGCCACTGGGGGTAGAGAATGAATATGCAGCTGAAAAAGTGCATTCAAAACTATCTGGGGGAGTATAGGTTTCATTTTTATCTGTTTGAAAAGAAAGCAACTGAAATATGACTAACTTCCAATTGGGAATTTGCACACTTGAATAAGAACAGCCAAATGCTTAAGACCCTTCGCACTCCAAACTCGAATCAATTTTTCTTTCTGCCAACAATATCAAAGGACTGGGTGAATTCACCCCAAGTGCCAGCAGCTCAACACTATGCTAGTTTCCTTAGAAACAGTACAAATGTAACCAAAGGATTTTAGCTATGCCTATGCATTAGAGTCCAGCTCACAGTCTTGGTAACTTTCAGAATTTCTAAAGAAACACAGTGCCTACACAAAAATCTAAGCAGTGTTCTAGGAAAAGGAGCCAATAAATTTCTAAGTTTGTATTACTTAAGCATACAGCCTCTCAGCTGTAACTTGAAACTTTTCAGAAAACAAAAACTCCTATAACCATTCTTTAAATACAGAAAAATATATACACAAGTCATATGTATATGTATATATACACATATGTATCATACACTTATACATATACAAATATCTTCTTTAGTTTCAACAGGAGGAAGGAATTACAAGGTCAGATTCCCAATTAGTTCATTTAGGACACTATAATTCTGAAAGGACAGAAAAAAAAATTTCAAGCATAGTCTTTGGAAGATTTTTATCTCATCCTTCACACTAAAAGACAGAAAGAAATACACTTTAAAATTATGACCAATGAAGTTAGAAAAGGAAAATAATGTGGGTGATGACTTGAGAGGAGAGGGAAAGGAACACAGAGAGGGGGGAAAAAGGAGCAACAGAATCTGTCCTTAGAAGTTTCTTACAGAAATAAACGGCAGGCAATTGAACAAAATTCCTAGTACCAGGTGTGTGATACCTCCTAATGAGCTGTCAAACAATGAAAGTTTTTGCCACTGCTCTTGGTTTCCCCATTAGAGCATGATAGTAAGATCCTGTTGCTGAAGACACCATCCACAAGGATCACTGGATATGGGTAAAAATCAGTTGGAACTGATTTGAATGCTTCCTCCTTGCTGTTCAGCTTTCATAGTATCAGAAGGTAATATGTAGGTGGCTGGGAGAGAAAAGCCAGTGGTAATCTTACCTAACTGTGAACTCTATGAGTTGTAGCGACAATACTGACAAGAAGTCCTCAGATGCAATAATGGCATGAATGTTGTAGGAGTAATAAGCCGCTTATAGGTTGGAATTAATGACTTTCCTGCAGGAAGCATATGCCTGTTACTGTTAATCAGGCCAAAAACCTATGATGGGAAAACTTTAGACAGAAGAGAAGAAAATAGCATTATTTAACTGTGAGTGTAGGATAACAAACTGCTGTCTAAGAATTTTTTATTTTACCCATAAATTAGAAAAGCTCTCATTCCCCAACCAAGAAGCTTTTTTTTTTTAAAAAAAAAAAAAAAGGAAGATGTTTAATGCAGAGATACAAAACAGTCAAAAATACAGGATAAATGATTGTGGACAGCCCTATATGGAAAATATAAATCATTCCACTTCTCTTGACCAAGATTCAGGGAACCTCAAGAAGAGTGGTATAGCAGTTCACATGCATGGCTGCTGATAAATTACAATCAAACAAATTAAGGGAACAAGGGATTTATTCTCTCATGATAGTCCAGTTATAGTTCTTAGTCCAGTTTGACATGAGAGCTTGCAACAACTCCAAGGCCAAGGGAACTGGCCATATCATCTTCACTTAACAGCTGAGAGGACAAGCCTTACTTGCCAGACTAGCATGCCTGGACAAGTATTCACAAGGATGCCAACTTCCTCAACCATGTCTCTGTATTTTATTCACTTGTCCAGGACCTAGTTCCTTTCAATTTTTCAATTAGACAATCTCCTGCAGGTTTGGTCTGGGCTTAACTAATTCTCTACAAATGTGCTTATAACTCAAACCCTTAACCATCAAGTTGACACCTATATTTAACCATGACAACTGGACAGTAGGAAGAAAAAGAGCTGGAGAGTAAGCATTCTCTAGACACAACATTGACTCACCGAAGCTGTGTCCAAGTCCACAAAACCTACACAGTATTTGGCCTATCAACAGTTTACTGTGCAATAAGGAAAACTGAATGTTGTGTCATTAATGAGGGTACATGTTGGACAGGGGAAGAAGAACTATAATCCTTAATGGAATACCCAGCATACAAGGTCTATGCTCAAGCAAGTGCTCAAGTATATGCCAGAAGAAAATCAGTAGACTACACAATCAGAGACTTGAAAGCAAGAAGGAAGCTGATTGGTGAAGAAGGTTTTCATTGGGAGAAGGAAGGAAGATGGAAATGAGCAATATGAGATAAAACTGACTTGAATTCATCATACTTGTGCGTGAACTTGTAATAGAATAAAAAATTAAAACATAATGTCCTAAAAGAGTAGTTACAGTGGATATAGTAGCTACAGTGAATATATTTACATCAAGAAAAATAGATTTCAGGGCTGGAGAGGTGGCTCAGGGGTTAAGCCTCCGCCTTGCAGGCGGAAGGTCCCGAGTTCGGATCCCAGATCCCACGTATAGACGCCAGACGGAAGCGGGGGCGGCCTGCGCTTCTGGTCCTGGTAGGGCGGAGCCTGTGAATCCCGGGGCAGAAGGAGGTGGAGGCGTCCATGGTGGTTCGCGAATTCGTCCGTGGTTCTACATATACACAGACACACACATACACACACACACAGACACGCGCGCGCACATATACACAGTTGAATAAATAATAATAATAAAAAAAAAAATTTAAAAAAAAAAAAAAGAAAAATAGATTTCAAAATAAATATTACCAAAGATAAAGTGGATATTACATTATAATATCAAAAATGTAGTTCATAGGGCTGAAGAGATGGCTCAAATGTTAAGTCACTGCCTTGCAAGTAGAAGAACAAGAGTCGGAGTCCCTGATCCCACATAAAAAACAAACAACAATAACAAAAAAAAGCAGATGGAAATGGCAGCAGACTGCAATTCTGACTCTGGAAGGAAAAGCCTGGGGAAAACCCAGAACAAAACAAAAAGGAAGTAAAGCAGTATAAAATGATTCCTGAAATCACCTTGGGCCTCCACAGGCCCACACAATCCTTCTGATATGCACTGACACTTATGTGCATGTGCACACAAAAAGGTGTTCTTGAAAATGCAGTTCATCTTGAAGTGCCTGGCAAAATCAGGAAGCTAGTAAGAGTCTGTTGGTGGGGAAGAAGAAGCTTTAAGGAAGGGAGAAGACAGTAAAATACATGTGATAAAAAAGTAGAGTGGGGAATAACAGTGGTGGAAACGTTTGTATGGGAATGGGGTGAGGGGGTCAGATAGAAGGAATCTATTTGAAAGACATTGAAAACCCACAAAGATATTACATAAGAGATGATGAGCACAGCTTCAGGGAATTAAAAAGTGAAAAGTTAAATATTTATTCACTTATCAAAGAAGAAATCATCACAGAAAATATTTTAAGATCAATAAATATGAAAATGCAAAATATCAAAATTTTAATGATGCAATAAAAGAAGCGTTCTAAGGGAAATTTATGTTTGAAACTAAGATATAAGGAAAAAATGGAGAGTTCAAAACAATGTTCTACCCTTTTACAGTAGATAGATGATAGATGATGAGAGATTAGATAGATAGATGATAGATAGATAAATAGATAGATATTTAAATTTAAAACAATTACATGGATGGAAATGGTAAAAATGCATAAATTCATAGAAAAATCATAAAAGACAATCACAAAACTAAACATTGATTCTTTGATTAAATTGACAAAAATCTGTGAAACTTTAGACGCACTGATTGAGAAAACACATTGCTCAAATCATGAATAAAGAGTAATCATAACTATTGACATTAAAAATAAAAAGTATAAGAAAATTTTACAAACAATTGCATGCCAACAAGTTAGATAACCTAAATGAAATGAACAAATTCCTACAAACAAGCAAATTATCCAAATAGACTTAAAATAATGGAAAATGTATGTAGACACATACCAAGCAAGAAGTCTAAATTGTGTTTCAAATAATTGCAAAAGGATACTTCAGCACCAGATGATTTCACCAGAAGATTTTCCAATCATTTTGAAAAAAAGGATCAATTATTCAAATACTTTAACATACAAGAACCAGGAACACTTTCCATTTCAGTCTGTAAGACTAATCTTTCTAAAACAAAGATATTATAAGAAAAAGAAAGCTATCTACCAATATTTGCTGTTTATATGGGTGCTCAATCCTTAAAAATATACAAAAATATCCAGGGTGAGATTATAGATCATGGCAAATTGAGGTTAAACCCACTAATAGAAGGTTGTTCCACCATATGAAAATTCCTCTAAGTAATTCATTATATTTGTACAATAAAAGACAAACTACATGATAACCCAATATAAGAAATATTTGGCAAAATCCAACAGCATCCAAAAATAAAGGACCAAACAATCTGAAAATGGAAAAAGAAATTCCTCAGCATGTTTAAAGATCATCTTTAAAAAACATAGGTGACGATAAAATACTCATTGGGCAAGTTGCCTGACAGAAACCTGGAAACCTGAGTTTGATCTCTGGAAGCAGCCCACATGATGAAAATAAAAGGACTGACTGACTCCCCCCCCCCTGTTACATGACATTCATGGACTCCTCCTCTCTTCCTCTCTGTCTCTCAAATAAATATTAAAAAAACAGCTAACGTCATAATCAATAGTGAAAAAGTGAGAGGATTTTCCTCAAAATCAAGAAAAGAAAATACTATGTGTTCTAATTCCTTTTAATCCATATAATGTGCATAGGAAGGAGTAGTCAGAAAAAAAATAAGTAAGTTAATAATGAAATAAACTACATCCAAGTTGGAAAGGAGAAAGTAAACTCTATATAGTCCTCCTTTTCATTGCTGGGACAAATACTTCACAATTAAAGGAAGAGTTTATTCTGGCTTACAGTTCAAAGGAATACATTATGCAATAGAGAGAAGGGCATGTAAACAGCAGTGGAGACCAGCTGGTTGCTTTAAATCAACAGTTAGTGAACAGAGAGTGAACAGGAAATGGGGCCAGGCTATAAAATTTCAAGGTCCACCCTCTTTCAATGAGTCCCCACCTCTTAAAGGTTCCATAATGTTCGTAAACAGCACCACCAGCTGGAAAACTTTTCACTTTCAAATCACAACATAAAATATTCAGATAGTATGAT
Organism: Typhlomys cinereus; assembly: GCA_023101885.1. Classification (NCBI taxonomy): domain Eukaryota; kingdom Metazoa; phylum Chordata; class Mammalia; order Rodentia; family Platacanthomyidae; genus Typhlomys; species Typhlomys cinereus. Next base: position 2,471,057 of record JALPQD010000052.1, read on the forward strand.
TTTATATATGTTTATATGTATATATATGGAAAATTTCAGAAAATATTGAAAGAATAAACAATAATATTTCAAGATAAATCAGTACACAAAATATACAGTCAGTCTATATACAATATACAAGTCAGTCTAATTTCTACACACTAGTATGCAGGTTTGCAAATGAAATTGAAAGAACATTATACATTAAGAGAGATTATAATCTTACTTATAGCAGCAAACGTACAAAGAACAGAGAAATAAGAGATTCATATATCCCAAACTAGAAAACATCCTTAAAAGAAATATAAGGCTATATAAATAATGGAAAAAACAACATGTGACACATTCATACAATGGAATAACATTTAGTATTGTAAAGAAATGAAATACTGATGTATAGATTAAGCATGAAAACATTCTTTTAAGTAGAAGGCAGTCACAAAAGGCTGTGGATCTTAAGATTCCATATGCATGAACTGTATGAACTAAACAAATTTACAGACAGAATATTGGTTTTCAGCGGTGTATGGCTAAGTTGGGAGGAAGATTGGGAATGTGGAATGACTGTCGATGGGTTCCAAAATCATTAGGGAATATCAATATAATTTATAAATTATGATAATATGAAACAACACAGATCTAAAAATGAAATCATACATTTTAGGCAAAGTTTAGTAGTATGTACGTTATATTTCAATGAAAGTTGTCCAAGACTAGTGAGATGATTCAGTGAGGAAAGACACCTTTACACAAACCCAGCAACCTGAGTTTCATGCTCTGAACCCATATGGTAGAAGAAGCAAATCATTTTCTAAAGTTATCCTCTGTGGGTGAACAAGTATTTGCTCTCTCTCTCTCTCTCTCTCTCTCTCTCTCGCTCTCTCTCTCTTTCTCTCTTTCCCCTCTCTCTCTCTCTAAAATAAGAGAGTTTAACTAAATGATTTCCAAGATCCATAGGGATTTCACATTCAAGGATCTAGGATTCTATGTTAAATATAATCAATTTTATATGTATGACTGACTACTATTTTATTTGCCAGATATTTTACTGAATTCCTTCTAATGAAAAATCAAATGATCATTCAAAAACTCCATTATAATTTATATCATTACTAAATTCATTTGACACATTTTCATGATACTCTTAAAACACAAGATAAAGTAAATGCTATAAATGACATAGAGATGTCAGTCATGAACTCTGCCCCCAAGAACCTGAAACATATGAACTCAAAGACATATTAAATCAAGACCCAAGAAAGGTCTGCTGAACATGTCAGAATAAGCTTGGCAGGTGGAAGCATTGTAGCCTGAAAGGATAAGTAACCAGCTGGTTGATGGCACTGAAGCACTCCTGGGTGAGAAAAAGTAGGTGAACGAAAGTATACAGACAGAAAAGTCTATTCTTACTGTAATTAACCCTGAAGACCTACAAGGACCTACATTCTATGACACCCATTCTAACTTTGGTTACCATGAATATTTGAACACTATAAATTTTGTTCCCTTTTAAGTATTCTACAATACATATTTCCTGTCCATATCCTCCAATTTATTTGATTTTGAAGTTTTTCACACTACACATCATATATTAGCATAATACCTAATAACATCTAAGGAGCTCAATTTTATGGTCTTATGTGAGTTAATAAAGTGACACATTTATTTTAAGTTAAAATTAGTACAGTGCTTCAGGAAGCAGTTCAAAAATAAAATAAGGAAATATTATGATCCTTTTCATGACCAGAATAAAAAATACATAACATAAGATTCACCTGAGGATTTTGTCTTTTAAGATTTTTAAATTATTATACTTTGTGATTTGGAATATATTTAGGCTTACAGAGAATTTGAACAGGAAGTTAAAAGAGTTATAAAAAATGTACAGAGTTCCAGTGTTACTTCTATCCTTAAACCTAACTTCTCTTACTACTAACATCTTGAATTAGTATTGCTATTTGTTACAAGAGATGAATTATTATTGACACATTATTATTAGTGAAAATTAGCAGAGTTCTTTTTTTCTCCCACATTTAATTTTTTTCCTAATCATACAAACTCAATATGTAACCCTGTCCTCTCCCTCCGTCCTCCCCTCCCCAGTCGTCCCCCCCTTGCACTCTCCCCCCTTTTCCCCTTTCTTTCACCCCTCCCTCCCTACCCCTCTTCCAGTTCCTGCCCCTTCCTCCCTCCCATCATATATTTCTGTTTTCTACAAATACTTAATGTCATATAACAGCATCATGCAGAATGCTTTCACTACCCTAATTGTTCCCTGTGCTCCACCTACTCAATCCTCTTCAATCCCCTCCCTCTCCCTGATTCCTTGACAATCATAATCCTTCTATTATCTCTATAGTTTTGCCTTTACTGGAATGCCATATCCTTGGAATCATAAAATATGTAGCTTTCCATACAAACACTTCCACTTAGCAATAGGCATATTAGTTTCTTCTATACTTTTTCATGGTCTACTTTTTATAAATAAACTGAAGAAATTCCATTATATGTATATAGTCTAGTTTCTAGAGAAGAAAATTTGTTGCCTCAAAATTTTCTATAGTGCGAATGAGACAATTACTACTAGACAGTATTTGAATATACATTTGCAAATCATTTAAGTAAATGGTGTAAGACGTATATATTTGGCAAAATTATTTTTGCCTTCTCAGCTATTGATAGCTAATTCATTGTCCAATTAACAGATGATAAGAATATATATTAGTTTCTTCAATAATCACTATGACCAAATACAAAACCTCATGAGAGGAATTATCTGTTTTAGGTCCTGATTTCAGAGGACTTGGCCCATGAACATTTGGTCCCTGTGTTCTTGGTTAGAACATCATGGTAGTGTGAGTGGGTAAACAGCTTCTTCAACTCATTGCAGACACAAAGCAGAAAGAGGTGGTTACAAAAAGAGGACAGAGCAAAATATATCCAACAGAAACATAACCCCAGTGATCTACTTTCTCCAATTAGGACCCTTCTCCCAATAATGGCATCATATTATGAATTAATCAAGGGATTAATCCATCAATTATGGCAGCACCCTCAAGGTCTTAACAGCTTTGGAAATACCCTTATAAGCACACCTAAAGGTATGCTTGACTGATCTCTTTGGAGTTTCTTAGCACAATTAAGTTAACAATCAAGCTATCTAACAATCACAAATCAGATGTGGTAGTTGCAGCAATAATGCTGGCAGGTGGGAGTCATAGGCAGTAGGATTTTCAGTTTGAGATCCTATCACAAGAAAAAAAAAAGTGCCCCTGAGAAGGTAAACAAACATGTGATTCTCAGTTGTTCATGTGGTTGTCTTTTGTAATTCTTGAAGATCACAGTGATTTCTTAAAAAAAAAAAAAAAAAAAAAAAAACTCATTGAACCAGACATCTATGTGATCCTTCTCCAGAGCTCAAGGAATGTCATAGAAGAGGGGATAAAAAGAATGTTTAGAGTCAGAGGATGAGTAGTAGTGCTGTAAAATTATGCCTTCTGGACATGACATACTCATTGCACTCATGAACTTACTATAGTGGTGATACATACATAAGATCTCTACCCATCAATACTCCATCACTGAGAGGAGAGGTTTATAAATTCTTATCTTTCGATGAGGCTTCATGAACACCTAATGTTGGCTAAGGGAAGGGTGTTACTAACTTCAGTAATGTAGTTACTGATAAGATGCCCATGCTCCATTAAGTATCTACTTATCCATGCTTATGGATGTAACCATAATTAAACTCAAAGGGTGACAAAAAGTGGAAGGTGCTTCATGTAAAGAAGGGTTTTGGGAGAAGGGGAATAAAAAAGGATAATGGGGGAACATAAAATCATCAAAATTCCTTGTGTGCATGTACAGAATTGTTGATAAATAATAAATAAAAAACCTCACTGAGCATTATAAAGCAGATGGCAACCAAGCCTACATCAATGAAAAAGGAATATTTCTACTATGTTGCATATTTTATGTGAGAAAAATGAATTTAGAAATCTGTTTTCTGATCTAAAACAGATTTCTGCTTCAAACTTACTCAGAAGTGTTTAGTCACTGGTTAATTTCAGATAGAGAGAGGGAGAGGAATTATATATACTCCATCTACAACTTTCAGAGTTTCAGAGGCTGTTTTGCCCATCTTAGTCTCCAGTCTTCATTGATTACTCCTTGTTCCCCAATGGACACTGGCACATACTATCTACTATCATCAATGATTTTCTATCTACATGACTAATCTCTTCAATTGGATTGACTAGTTTTTGAGGGCGAAGATTACTATCATTCATATCCTACTTTATATTATCTAATGTGATATTTTTGGCTTCAATTAGTGAACATTTGCATGAAAAGAGAGAGGACAAATAATTTGAACTCAAATAAAAGAAACATGGAAGGTATACATAGGTCTCAAAGAAAAATGAAAGGAAAAATGAGAGCTAAGACTTGCAGGATATGGCATATAGATAGGAATGGAACAGATATAGCTGGTAACTCTGAAGTTAGAATAACTTTGTATAAAATCCTGCTTTTGCCACTTACCTGCCATTTGACCTCATGGAAGTCTCTTATCAATCTATGCTTAAATTTCCTCATCCATCCATCAAATGAGGATGAGAATTATTCCACTTCATAAACTGTGAATATGAAGTGAATTATTATAGATAAATAGCTTATAAGAGTTGGTACATAACACATATCTTATAAAATATTGCTATTGTCCACTGTCAAAGCAGCTGCTTCTCTCTCCCCAAGTAGTTTTCCCTTGATATCTCCAATTCTAGTACTGGTCTCATTCTCCTTACCCTCCAAACTAACTTCCTAAAATTTTGTTACATATTATTAGTCACTTGTTTCCATATACTTGTTGTAGTGAAGATAACATTAAATATAAAGTGATTCATGTAAGGACTTCAGCCACACAAAAAATAAAACTCAGTGAAATAACAAACTTTCCTTCAAACGAAATTCTTTTAGATCCTTCAAACATCTTTAAACATTTCTGCCACTATGAGTCTGTCAATTATAATACACAAACCACATGTCTTCTGTTCCAATTTCCACTTAATGTCTGGATTAGCAATCTCATCACTATTTCAAATATAAAATGTTATATTCATGTATAAAGTATCAAAAAGCAAAATTCACCAAGAAAAGAAAGTGAGAAAAGTGAATGACTTCCAGATAATTCTGTGTTCAGTAAGAAATACATGGCATTAAAAGAATGCTAAATATAAACAAGTCTTATGAATGCATTCTTAAAAAGACAGATTCATTGGATAAATTTTAAATTTCTACACACAGAATTGCTTCAAATTATCTTCCAACACTGTCCATGGCTCTATCACTGAAGTTAGACATGTTTATCCCTTTAAAAATATCTTGCATATTCAAAGCTCCTAATGATAGCCCACTTATGAAGATCTCAATACCTTTCTCCACAAATTTTGCCTATTCAAATCTTTCTAGTTATACAGGGAATTCAGCAAAAGAAGAAAACCATGTGATTTAACTGTTATGCAAGTAGGCTGCACAGAAAAAGACAAGAAACACTGAATGAGGCTTTAAACCAAAGTCAGTTTAGAGGAAGCAGAAAGTAGGAGAAAAAGCATTTGGTCTGTATATTATAATGGACAAAAGTGTGGGATTAAAAATTTACACAAATATGTTTGACAGCTGTGATGGGATATGATTTTTCATAAAACACAATATAGACATATCAAACTTTCAAAATTCTAATCTTAAAAGAAACTCTTAGATGGGGGTTCAGGAAGAAGGAAGGAAAGAGATAGGAAAGGAAGTTTCTCTTATCAAGTTGCAGAAATGGAATATGACATTCTTTTGTGTGTGTGTGTGCGTGTGTGTGTGTGTGTGTGTGTGTGTGTGTGTTTATGTATGTATGCATAAGAGGTCACTTGAGTGTATATGTAATGTGGAGGCCCAAGGGTGATGTTGGACATCATCCTGAATTGCTCTACCCCCTTATTTCTTTGTTCTAGGATTTCCCAGGATCTACCTTCCAGTGCCCAAATTGCAGGCCACTGCCATATTTGCCCTGTATTTCTACATGGAATCTCGAGATCTGAACTCAGGTTCTTTTGCTAGCTAGGCAAAGGTTTTAACCACTGAGTCATCTACCCCATTGAAATTTCCTCTTAAAACAACAAAAGCACTGGATTCCAGCCATGATAAAATTAAGATGAAAATAGGATTTCTACTTTTTTTAATGAGTACTGTAATTTATGTTTAGAAGTGTATGCATTTTTACTTTTTTAGCATCGCATAAATTAATATAGTGAATTTATGATATTTCACCTCAACTCCCAAATACCATCCTTATCCTTTCCCCCTTAAAGCCCATCTACCCTACCAAACTCCCTCCTGTTTTCAAATATTTTCACTTGTGTAGCTCACTGTGTTTCATCTAGTTTGTCTTTGATAACATATTCCTGACATAATTTACTTGTGCTTCAGCAAGTATCATAGATCAGTGACTACACCATTGATGAAAGCATATTCTTTTTCCTCCCTATCATCATTATTCCTCAGTAGTCTCTCAAGAAGGTATAGAGCTTCTTAAAATCTTTCCCATTTCACAGTGAGATGTTGATAGGACAGTTCCTGTTCAGTTCTTGTGGAATTATATATATCTGCTATGAAATCAGGGATACCACATCCCTGTCATGTCTAGGAGATAATCCACCACTCTCCCACTAAGGCTCTTAAATCTTTTTTTTTTTTAGTCAGCAAAAGTACTGTAACTTTATTACAATGGGTTCAAATTTCTGTGAGAACATCTTATAATGTGCAATTAGCATAAATACATAAAAATTATGTTTGTTTCAGAACCAGTGAGTGGTGTTGGAGAAACTCAACAACCTTCATATGGCCGCAGAGTCCACTTCTGACTCACGTGCTCTACAAAGTTCAGTGTGCAGAAATCTGACCAAGGAACAATCAGATGTTCCGTTCTTTCCTACCTAAAAACACAGGTTTCCCCACACTGAAATATGGAGCTATGGATATGAAAATCTACCGTTAGTGGCAACCCAAGACACCTGTATGTAGGAACTATAGTAGCTTCTAGCTTTGCCTGTAAAATTTCTCTGAAATACGATTTACTGCACTGCTTCTTAAGGCAGCAAGATTATTGGTCAGTCTTCCTATGGCAGGAGTTGTGAAACACAAGTTAAAATTCTCAGTAACTGGTTGTTTGAAAACATCCATAAGAATACATTGCAATGAAGAAATGCCAAGTTTTATGCTGTGATAGTTTCTCAGTACAAAATTAGTGTTAGGTGTCTGGTTAACTCAGATTCTGCTTTCCACACAGCAACAGTACTATGGAAGCCAGGTAAAATGTCTAATTGCTATGTGGATGTAGCTCAACAGGTGAGGGGCAGATTAAAACGGTCAGACTGTGTGGTCCCTGGGAATAACTGCTAAAGTCATGTCCTCCTCTGTGGCTTTTGCCAATTTAAGAGAAAGTAAAATCTAATTAGCTACAAATCTTGTAGACCAAGTATAAAGTCTAGTTTTTAAAAAAACGTACAGAAATCTTCAAGTGTAGATTACTTTAAGCAGAACATAATTAAAATTTACAAAAATTTTTATTGTTTCTGGATTTTATACAAATGATCCAATACTTTTTTGGCTATCTTATCAAAGAACATTTTAAGGAATGATATGAAAAGCTAGATATGCCCACATTAGGATAAAAAAAATTTATAAGAAACAAGATCAAACGATATGAGAAAATTATTAGTTTATGATGCCTATTTTTCCTTTCTCTCCAAGATATCCAAAGTCCATAAATAGCCAGGCATCCACTGATTCTTCTCATGTATTCTTATATATGTAGGAGTACTTTTAAAAAGTTTGTGTTCTTACTAAAGGGGAACACAAAAAAGAGCTCCAGGCAATGCTACTGAGTCCTTACACCTCATCAGAAAGGAGGAACCAGAGGGAAGTTTGGATGCTCCAGGAATTGGAAAGAAAGGAGAGTGGAGGGGGGGAAGGAAGGGGAAAAAGGGGAAGGGAGCAAGAGGATCCAGGAGGGGTGGAGGGAGGGAGGGGAATGGGGTACTTATCAACTTTGTATGAGTGGAAGAAATAAAAAAAAAGTTTGTGTTCTGAAAATTCTGATATAAGAATAATTTTAAATGAACTCAGAATAAAACTCCATAAAGTAAACTTTCAAGCTTCTAAAACATGCTGAATTTTATCTGCTATCACCAGCTGTTTCTGATAGGCTTTTAAATCTTATTGGCCCTTCTTCCACAATGTGTCCTATGCCTTAGGGTAGGGTGGGAGTGGTTTAGATGTCCTATTAAGGGTCAAGCAGTCTCCAGTCACTTATTTTCTGTATTTTGTCTTTTTCTATAGTAATACCTTCTGCTGCAAAAGGAGGCTTTGAGTTTAGTGCTGAGTGCTTCTACAATCTATGGTTTTAATGACAGTTATTTAAATGACAGTTTGATGTAATGTCTTCATAGCTATTTATTCATGGCCTGCTCTTCACCTGGGACCTATGTCCTCTCTTTTCATTGGTTCTTATTCTAGCTTACTGTCATAGTTAGACATACATGTCAATTTGACAGTTGAGAGTTTGAACTCTGGGCACATTTGTAGAGAAATAGTAATTGAGTTAATCCCAGAGAAATCTTACAAGAGATTGTATAGTCCATGGGGGAAGGCCCAGCCCAGAGTGGGTGGAACTAGGTCCAGGCAAACTCAACATTTACAGTAACAACAGTGTGCTCCTTTCCAACAAGCAGGCCTTGAATGCGATCGAGGAGCCATTGGTTGCCTCATTGATATTCATGCCACTATTAAACAGATAGTCACCTCTTGCCATGGTAATTTTTACTGCAATTTGTTTTTCACTCAGTAGCTTCCATAGTATTCTCTGGTACTATATAAGCTATCTAGCAAGGAGGAAGCGTCCAGACAGGTTCGTTAAGGTTTTTTTGTCATGTGTTGCATCTTCAGTATTAGGGTCTTTCTGTCAGTTTCTGGATGGCAACCAAGAACAAAGGCAAAAGCCTATACTGTTTGGGGGGTCTTTGAAAATTCTCTGACCTACGATTTAAGGAGTATCAGATCATTGATAACTTCTAGTACTGTTTAATTGCCTCTGGATTCTAGGTAGAGCTTCCCAGGGCATTTTTGTTTTGTTTTGTTTTGCTCTATCCTTATCTCCCTGTTCTCTTTTGCACAGGAATTGTCCATTCTTCTAAACTAAAATGTTGTTGATAAATTAATATCATAGGAGGTTCCTATCTGGTTGCATCCTATATTCTTAGGGTTTTCCTATTAGTGGTAATTTTCTGGATTGTGGATGAGAGGCTGGACTGGAACTTTGACAGTCATATGTACGGAAAGTACATATAATTGGTGTTGTAATCAAAATACATGACATAGTCATCTCAAGAGAGGAAAGATTATTTCAGCTCACAGTTTAAAGTCATACACACTGTCATGGTAAGAAGGGCACAGTGGTGTTCATCCTTGTCTTCCCTGAAGATGAGAAGGCAGAGACCTTGGATCAGAGCAGAGGTAGTCTAGGGCATACACTATCAACTAGTGTTCATGTCCAGTAGTGTTATGATTGCATTTCAATGTCAACTTGACAGTTGCAGACTATTTGGGGGCAGCTGTGGAAGGTTAAGGGTTAGAATGGCCCCTGAACAAGCCTGTGGATACTTGACTCTTGCTGTGGAGAACCCAGCCCCTAGTGGGTGGTATTTTCCAGTGGTGGACCGGATAATAGGAGGTGTAAGAAGGAGGGAGTTGCTCTTCCCCGATCTGGTGTTGACTTGCTGTGGAGTCCACTCTGCATGCACGTTCTTTGCCTTTGGAGTGTCATGGCCTTCTTTGTTGCTGCTGCTGCTGCCTCCATCCTTGGCTGACTTGGAGCTTCACCTTTTCCATCACGTTGTTGCTGTTCCTGCTGCCTTTGGAGCCTGGTCTCTGGGCCTTGCTGCTGTTTGCTGTTCATCACCGACATCGGAGCCCAGCTGTTCTTCACCAAAGTTGGAACCCAGCGTCTTCGACCCTCCAGAGAAGCAAAGGCTTGAGAACTTCTTGGGATCTTTGGGCTTTGTGGAACATTCCAGCCAAGAAGGAGGCTGCTGCGGGTGGCTACCTTGAAGGACACTATTTTTACTGTGAGTTATTTCTTAATAAACTTATATATGTATAGTCTAGGGCATACACTGTCAGGTAGTGTTCATGTCCAGTAGTGTTATGGTTGCATTTCGATGTCAACTTGACAATTGCAGACTGCCACTATATATTACATTCTATAGATTCTGTTTCGTCAGAGAACCCTAATACAGATCTTGGTACCAGGAGTGGTTCTGAAGGAATAGAATTATAAAGATGAGGGCTGGAGAGGTGGCTCAGGGGTTAAGCCTCTGCCTTGCAGGCGGAGGGTCCTGAGTTCGGATCCCAGATCCCACGTATAGACGCCAGGCGGAAGCGGGGGCGGCCTGCGCTTCTGGTCCTGGTAGGGCGGAGCCTGTGAATCCCGGGGCAGAAGGAGGTGGAGGCGTCCATGGTGGTTCGCGAATTCATCCGTGGTTCTACACACACACACACACACACACACACACACACACACGCACGCGCACATACACACGTATATGCACACAGTTGAATAAATAATAATAATAATAAAAAAGCTTTAAAAAAAAGATTTAGAATTATAAAGATGAATTTCTCTAATAAGCTTGAGCTTATCTGGAGCTGGGTTTCCAACACAATGAAACCTCCAGCTACTAAAGACTGCCTTAGTGATATGAAGATCACCAAAACTCCTTGGTGTGAACTTATCAAAGAACTGATAAAAGTGGGGGTGGTAGATAATCCTGATTCACCTATTGTGAAGAGCAGGGTGTTTAGTGATTCTGTATATAATACTTTTGATAATCTAAGGAAAAATAAGGAAAATAATGAGGCTGGTTGGTTGCTTTTATCATCTCTTGATAAAGTACAAAATGAAAAGGAAAGTCTCAGAGATGAAATTACCAAACTCAAGAGGAGCATAGAAAATCTAAAGGCTTCTAAGTGTGCTTTGGAAGCATCTATGGATAAAATAGAGAAGGAAAAGAAAGACCTCGGAGATGAAAATAATCATCTTCAAATGCTTGTAAACAACTTGGAAGTTTCTAAGTGTGTTCTGAAAGAGAGTCTTCTTTCCAGTAGTAATAGGGCTCAAACTGCTGAAAATCAAACTCAAGCTTTAATTATTAGATTGGATGAGTTGCAATGTAAATTAAAGTCCCAGCCTGAGAAGGTGTCTGCAGTTAAAGTCAGAGCACTGATTGGAAAGGACTGGGATCCTGAAAACTGGGATGTTGATGTGTGGGAAGACTCAGAGGAGGCTCAGGCCAGTGAAGCCTCAAATTCTGATGGGCCTCTTTCATCTGGGAAAGTGGTGTTACCACCCTTGGTAATTAATCCCCACCCCCACCTCCCACAGCATCTCAGTCTCAGCCTTTGCCTGAGGAAACTAACCTTTCTTTGGTTGAGGAGGGGGTAAGGATTTTCCCTTAGGACAATGCTGATATTGTAGAAGGCCCACCTGTGATTACCTCTAGTCCTATTACCAGGCTTAGGTCTAAGCAGGCTCCTAGAGATGACGTAGAAAATGTGGTACATGAGGAGGTTCGCTATACTCCTAGAGAACTTCATGAGTTTTGTAACACATTCAAACAGCAATCTGGAGAATACCCCTGGGAATGGATTTTAAGGCTGTGGGATACTGGTGGAAGGAGTATAAAACTGGATCAAACTGAGTTTGCTGAAATTGGCCCATTGAGTTAGAGATTCTAGGTTTAATGCTGCAGCTCATAGAGTTATAAGTGGTGCCAAGAGTTTATTTGAGTGGGTGGCTGAAACATTTATTAGCATTTGGTATTCTGAAAGAGAGCCAGAGATACCAGATATTTCTTGGTTTAGTGTTGACGATGTGATTAAAAGGCTCAGGGAATCGGGTATGCTTGACTGGATTCATTTAAAATCTAACTCTCAGTGGCAAAATCCAGATGATATGCCTTTCACCAAGAATGTATTATATAAATTGGTGAGAGGGGTGCCAGCAAATTTGAAGGGCCCCACCATTGCTCTTCTTCTTGCACCATCATTAATAATGGGTAATGCAGCTGTGCAATTAGAATAATTAAATCTAATGGGCCTAGGTGGATCCAGGAGCAATAGGGGTCAATTGGCAGCATTGAATCGTCAGTGGCAAAGCAAGCATACCAACGATAATGCACAGCATAGAAAGAACAGTATTCATGGTGGTCTGACTCATTTAGATCTTTGGTATTGGTTAATTAATCATGGTGTTTCCAAGAGTAAAATTGATAAGAATCCTACCAAGTTTTTATGTGATTTGTATAACCAAAAATTGTTTAAGGTAAATGAAGGAAGGGCTACTTTGAATCATAGTAGTAGAGAATTACAACCTGTCAATCAGTTTCCAGATCTAGGTCAGGTCATAGATCCAGAAACCTTTGAATGAAGGAGAGGTCGGGTCACCTCGAGGAAGGACTTAGGCACAATAACGAAAACCTTTACTGTTAATATTTCTCCTGTCCTTCCTCAAAGGGACCTACGCCTTTTTCAAGAGTGCCTGTCCATTGGGGTAAAGGAAATAATCAGACATTTCAGGGCCTACTGGGTACTGGTTCTGAGTTGACATTGATTCCAGGAGACCCAGAAAGCATTGTGGCCCTCCAGTTAAAATAGGGGCTTATGGGGGACAAGTGATTGATGGACATTTGGCTAATATTCATCTCACAGTAGGTCCAGTGGGTCCCCAGACTCACTCTGTGGTTATTTCCCCAGTTGCAGAATGTATAATTGGTATAGATATACTCAGAAGTTGGCAGAATCCCCATATGGGTTCTTTGACCTGTGGAGTAAGGGCTATTGTGATAGGAAAAGCCAAATGGAAGCCTTTAGAGTTGCCTCTACCAGGGAAAATGTGAATCAGAAACAGTATCGCATCCCTGGAGGAATTGCAGAAATTAGTGCCACCATCAAGGACTTGAAGGATGCAGGGGTGGTGGTTCCTACCATCTCTCCCTTTAATTCTCCTATTTGGCCTGTACAGAAGACAGATGGATCATGGAGAATGACAGCTGATTATCGTAAACTTAATCAAGTTGTGACACAGCTGCTGTGCCAGATGTACTTTCTTTGCTTGAGCAAATTAACACATCTTCTGGTACTTGGTAAGCAGCTATTGACCTTGCAAATGCTTTTTTCTCAGTACCTATTCATAAGGACCACCAGAAGCAATTTGCTTTCAGCTGGCAAGGCCAACAGTATACCTTTACTGTTTTGCCTCAAGGTTATATTAATTCTCCAGCTCTGTGCCATAACTTAGTTCATAGAGATCTTGATCACCTGTCTCTCCCACAAGGCATCACACTGGTCCATTATATTGATGATATTATACTGATTGGGCCAAGTGACCAGGAGGTGGCAACCACTTTGAATTCTCTGGTAAGCCATATGCACATGAAAGGATAGGAAATAAATCCAACCAAGATCCAAGGACCATCTACCTCAATAAAATTTCTAGGAGTTCAATGATTTGGGGCATGCAGAGATATTCCCTCGAAGGTAAAAGATGAGTTCCTGCACCTGGCCCCTACTACCACCAAGAAAGAAGCACAATGTTTAGTGGGCCTGTTTGGATTTTGGAAGCAGCACATTCCTCACTCGGGTGTGTTACTCAGGTCCATATACAAAATAACTCAGAAAGCTACCAGTTTTGACTGGGGCCCAGAACAAGAGAAGGCCCTTCATCAGGTTCAAGCTGCTGTACAGGCTGCCTTGCCACTTGGGCCATATGATCCAGCAGACCCAATGGTATTGGAAGTGTCTGTCACAGAAAGAGATTCTGTCTGGAGTCTTTGACAGGCTCCCATGGGTGAATCACATTGAAGACCCTTGGGATTTTGGAGCAAGGCCCTGCCATCATCGGCAGACAAACTACTCTCCCTTTGAGAGGCAGCTTTTGGCCTGTTATTGGGCCCTGGTGGAAACTGAATGCTTGACAATGGATCATCAAGTTACCATGAGACCTGAGTTGCCCATCATGAGTTGGGTATTGTCTGAACCAGCAAGTCATAAAGTTGGACAGGCACAGCAGCAATCTATTATCAAATGGAAATAGTACATATGAGACAGGGTCTGAGCAGGTCCTGAAGAGACAAGTAAGTTACATGAAGAAGTTGCCCAAATACCTATGGTTCCTCAACCTGTTGTGACGCCTGTCTCTAAATATGCACCTATGGCCTCCTGGGGTGTGCCCTATGATTGGCTAACTGAAGAAGAAAAAACTAGGGCTTGGTTCACAGATGGTTCTGCTTGGTATTCAGGTGCCACCCAGAAGTGGGCAGCTGCAGCATTACAACCCTTTTCTGCAAAAACCCTGAAGGATACTGGTGAAGGGAAGTCTTCACAGTGGGCAGAATTTTGGGCAGTGCATATGGTTGTGAACTTTGCTTGGAAGGAAAAATGGCCAGATGTGTGACTACATACTGACTCATGGGCTGTAGCCAATGGTTTGGCTGGATGGTCAGGGACTTGGAGAGAACATAATTGGAAAATTGGTGAGAAAGACATTTGGGGAAGAAGCATGTGGATAGATCTCTCCAAATGGGCAAAGGATACAAAGATACTTGTGTCCCATGTAAATGTTCATCAAAAGGTGACTTTAATAATCAGGTGGACAAGATGACTCATTCTGTGGACAGCCAACTTGTTTCTCCAGCCATCCCGATCATTGCCCAATGGGCCCATGAACAAAGTGGGCATGGTGGTTGAGATGGAAGTTATGCATGCACTCAACAACATGGACTTCCACTCATCAAGGCTCACCTGGCAACAGCTGCTGCTGAGTGTCAAATCTGCCAGCAGCAGAGACTGACACTGAGTCCCCCATGTGGAGCTATTCCCCACGGTGACCAACCAGCAACATGGTTGGCAGGTGGACTACATCGGACCACTTCCAAGATGGAAAGGTTAGCGCTTTGTCCTTACCGGGATAGATACTTATTCTGGGTGTAGATTTGCCTTTCCTGCACGTTCTGCTTTTACTAAAACTACCATTAGTTGACTCACAGAAGGTCTTGTGAACTATCATGGTATTCCACATAGCATTGCTTCTGACCAGGGAACACATTTTACAGCTAAGGAAGTGAGACAATGGGCTTATGCTCATGGAATTCATTGGTCTTACCATGTTCCCCACCATCCTGAAGCAGCTGGTTTGATAGAATGGTGGAATGGCCTTTTAAATACACAATTATGGCACCAGTTAGGTAGTAATAGTTTGGAAGGTTGGGTACAGTACTTCGGGATGCAGTATATGCTTTGAATAAGTGCCCAATATATGGTTCTGTATCTCTTATATCCAGAATTCATGGGTCCAAGAACTAAGGGGTGGAGGCTGGAATGGTGGCTCTTACTGTCACACCTAGTAACCCATTAGGAAAATTTTTGCTTCCTGTCCCCGCAACTCTGTACTCTGCTGGCTTAGAAGTTTTGGTTCCAGAGCAGGGAATACTTTTGCCAGAGATATGATAAGCATTCCATTGAACTGGAAATTAAAGCTTCCTCCTGGCTATTTTGGGCTCCTGATGCCTTTGAATATATAGAGTAATAAAGGAATAACTCTGTTAGGAGGTGTGATTGATCCAGACTATCAAGGGGAAATTGGATTGCTTCTGCACAATGGAGGCAAGGAAGAGTATAAATGGTGTGCAGGAGATCCAATTGGACGACTCTTGGTGTTACCATGTCCTGTGATTAAGGTTAATGGAAAATTACAACACCCCAATGCAGCCAGGATGTTGGAAGATCCTTCAGGAATGAAGGTATGGGTGACACCCCCAAGAAAAGAACCAAGACTTGCTGAGGTACTTGCTGAGGGCACAGGAAATATGGAATGTGTAGTAGAGGAAGGTAGTGCTAAATACCAATTAAGACCACGTGACCAGTTATAGAAACGTGGCTTGTAACTACCAGAGCACTTCTGTTCTACTTGTAAAGTACAAGTGGAACTGTCTAGAATTTTTTTTGTTCTTATATGAGCAACAGTGAACTATAGAATGTGATGTATATATTTTTAGATAATGCTTTTTAAAATTTTTTAAAATTATTTATTATGAGATATTTTATTTTATTTATTCTTCGATAAATTATATAGCTTGTATTGATATTGATATTATATTTCATTATGTATATCTTATATTTTGTAATATATATTTTATATTTTTGTTTTTTAAATATTATATATATGTTTAATATATTTTATATTTGAGAGATTTTAAATTTTTATGTCAGATTTTGATAATTTTTTCATATTGAATTGAATGTTTTTTATAACTATAATGTCTATGGGAATATGGGTTGGAAGGTCATAGTGTAATCATTATGTGTTTATGTTGACAAGGGGAGAATGTTATGGTTGCATTTCAATGTCAACTTGACAGTTGCAGACTATTTAGGGACAGCTATGGAAGGTTAAGGGTTAGAATGGCCCCTGAACAAGCCTGTGGATACTTGACTCTTGCTGTGGAGAACCCAGCCCATAGTGGGTGGTACTTTCCAGTGGTGGACTGGATAATAGGAGGTGTAAGAAGGAGAGACTTGCTCTTCCCCGATCTGGTGTTGACTTGCTGTGGAGTCCACTCTGCATGCACGTTCTTCGCCTTTGGAGTGTCATGGCCTTCTTTGTTGCTGCTGCTGCTGCCTCCATCCTTGGCTGACTTGGAGCTTCACCTTTTCCATCACATTATTGCTGTTCCCGCTGCCTTTGGAGCCTGGTCTCTGGGCCTTGCTGCTGTTTGCAATTCATCACCGATGTTGGAACCCAGCTGTTCTTCACCGACATCGGAACCCAGTGTGTTTGGCACTCTGGAGGAGCAAAGGCTTGAGAACTTCTTGGGATCTTTGGGCTTTGTGGAACATTCCAGCCAGGAAGGAGGCTGCTGCGGGTGGCTACCTTGAAGGACACTATTTTTACTGTGAGTTATTTCTTAACAAATTATATATATATATATATATATATATATATATATATATATATATTACATTCTATAGATTCTGTTTCTTCAGAGAACCCTGACTAATATAAATAGTTTCCACAATCCCACACACACAATCATGACATTAAGAACCAAATGTTTAATTTCATAAATGTATGCTGCTACATATTTAAACCATAACAAAGCAAAATTGGAAAATTTGAGATTTCACCAAAGGAGAATTACCCGCACTCTAGTGAGGGGAACGAAGGCATGAAGGAGTTACTGAGAAAAACAAGAAGTATAAGATAATCTCAAATCCATCAAATAATTTCAAGAGAGGGAGGTTAGCCAGCAAGTATTTGCATACTGACAAAAATGTATTTTGCTCAGTTCCTTTTTAAAATTTTTTTTATTTTATTGTTTGTGTGTGTGCATGTGTGTGTGTGTGTGTGTGTGTGTGTGTGTGTGTATGTTTAAAGGCATTTTGTCACTGTGGAGGACTATGTGTGACTTCATGAATCATCCTGGATTGGTCTCTACCTATTTTTTGCTTTGCTCTGAGGTTTCCCAGGTTCCACCTCAAAGGGACAGAAGTACAGGCTGCAATTTCCTTCAGAACGTTTTCTGGGATATGGGATCTGAACTCAGGGAAGATGTGGGGTCCTTCTGCTTGCCAGGCTAAAGCTTAATCACCAAGCCATTTCTTGAGCCCCATTTTAATTAGTTTCAGCTATTTGAGCTGTTGGGTTTTTTTTTAAAGATTTACTTGTATAAAACCATAAGAAATAAATAAGTAAATAAAGGATTTAGTGTGTCATCAGATGGGAACTTTGCCAATGAAAATAACTAAAGAATGTAACTCCAGAAAAGTGATATGGCCAAACAAAAGATCTCTTTCTATCACCCAAAACATCAATGATGCCTTTTGAAGACATTGTCAATTATTCTGGAATCATCTCACATAAAAATCTCTATTCATCTAAAAAATCATGTTCTACAATTATCTGAGCTATTGTAATATGCTTGAGATGTTTAGTGGTCTAATTTTAAGAGAATGTCTGTTTGCTTTATTACATTAAACTACATGAAAATAGCATTATCTTTATATATATTTCAAGGAACTTGCTGTAATTACACATAAATGGTCTATTAAGCAGGTATGTGTCTTTGTAGGTAGATGCGTACTACAGAAAAATACACAGAGGCAAAAACAAAAAGAGAAAAAACATCTATAACATGTACTCTCAAAATATGAATTGTGCATTAAAAGCACATTTCAAATTTCATCTTTTCCATAAACCCTCATTAATCATCCCAATCTCTGTTATTAAAATTACTGAATTAATGTCTCTCATTTTAATTTGACTGGCACTTTTACTGCCTATCATAACTCTTTTTGATAATTTTCTAAATATTGCTATTGATTTATTATTCATTTTTATCATCTCTATCTACACACCATTGAATTGTAAGGCTCTAAGACAGGAGTCCTTATTTTATTAATCCTTGCATTCTTCAAATATTTAGCACAAATTTTCCATACAGCAGAAACAGCTTAATTATCTATCAATTGGAGCTTTAAAACAGCATGAAAATTTTTCCTTTACCTTAACATATTTTCATGTTATTGACCCATGTTGCATAGTCATTTAAAGCAGTACCTAATAGCAAAAAAAATTGTCACCTTCTTGCTCAGTTAAATTCTAGCATAATTTTGACCTTATTTATATATGTTGATTTCAGGAGTTCTGCATCAGTGTTGACTTTGGGGGGAACCTTTTTTTGTACTTTCTGACATCTTTTAGCTTACATCTATTGCCATGATTTCAATAGTAACTTATAAATGTGTCATTAATTCATTTAGCATCTCTAATTCTCTAGTCACTACTAACTCTCTAATGACTACTATTCTTTATGAGTGACTTCTAGATTGGTTAGAAAGCAATAAAAAATAAATGGAATGTCTAATGGTGATAGACTTCAAAAATCAAAGGATCTTGCACTTCAAAAAATAACTATAAGTGCATGAGCCTATTCCATGTCTTTCCCCCCACCCCATTTACTCAGACATGAAACAGAACTGTAACCATACTAAAAACACTTATGGTAGGGGTATGCACATGTTGACAGGGGGAGCAAATGGAATATAAAGCAAAATTGCAGTCACAAGAATTTATTTAAGATTAGAAAGGAAAAACATATTTTAGTGTTTCCTGTGAAGCATTTTAAGGTACTCATTGGATCTTTATATGGTATTCTTATTGCTAAGAATAGAATTAAATGGAAGAAAATGTATTTTTCTTTCTAAGCAACAGTTTTCTAATGACTCTTCAGTCAAAAAAATAAAGTCTATGGCCAACCTCTGCTGTCCACTTCGCTGTTCCTCTACTGCCCTAGACTCCATCCTGTCAGGGTGTTGAGATTCTCTATCTCTCTTGTAGAAGAACATTTCTAGGCTTAGTGCTAAGTGCTCTTCAAATCTATGAGTATAATAGTAGCTATTTATAGAGCAGTTTGGTGTACTGTCCTCCCACCTATAGGTTCATTGGCTATTTTTCCCTATTGATCTACTTCCTTCTCTTTTTTGGGTGTTTTTGTTCTAGCTAACAATAACAGAAATGTGTTCCATTCTTGCAAGTAGGTCTTGAGGCCAATCAGAAAGCTGTTTGCTGTCTCTTTGATATTCATGCCACCATTACACTGATGGTCGCCTGTTGCAATGGTGATTTTTATTGCAACTTAAAGATCTTATGCGTTAATGGGGCCTGTGATTATTTCTCTCCCCCAGTAAGTTCTGCAATATTCATAAGTATTGTGTAAGCTATCTAGCAAGGAGGAACTTCTGATACCAGTACTAGTTGATGTATTTTGCCCATGTTCTGTGATCCACATGTGTTGCATCTTCAGTAATAGGATCTTACTGACAATATTTTGGAGAGCAATGGAAAAAGCATATAATGTTTGGAGGCTTTTGAGACCTCTCTGACCAACATTTTATCAGGAAGTGTCACATTCCTGTTACCTCTAGCATAATTTTATCACTGGGTTCCAAGTGGATCTGCTCAGGGCTTTTTTTCCCCCATTTTTCTCACACTATGCTCTTCTGTATAGGGATGCCCTTTATTGTTCCTTTCTTTAAAAGACATTTTTAAATTTATATTTATTTATTTTCCCCAATCATACAAGTTCAATAAGTACCCCATCCCCTCCCTCCCTCCACCTTTCCCCAGTCCCTCTTGCACCCTCCCCCCTTTTCCCTTTCCTTTCACCTCCCTCCCTCCCCTTCTCCCAGTGTCTCTCCCTTTCCTCCTCCCATTCCCTGGAGCATCCTTTTGTGTGAATGCTAAACTTCCCTCTGAGTCCTCCACTCTAGTGAGGTGTAAGGACTCAGTGGCACTGCTTAGAGCCTTTTCTTGGACTCCCCTTAAGTATGGGAACACTATTATGACTGTTAATACCTTGCCTGTAAGGATCTTAGTGCCTGAGATCCATGCTAGACTTTGGGGGGGGGGGTCGTTGACATGTCAGTCATTGGGCAGGTCATGCAAAGTCTGATTATGGCTACTGCAGCCCTAACTTGTGTGGAGTATCTTGCATATCATTGTTCCTCCCCATCTTTAGGCTCTTACAATCTTGCTGCCCCCTATTCAGCAAGTTTCTCTGAGCTTTAGGATGAGGAGAGGTTCCAGGTAACTAATGTAGGGTGTTTGGTATTCTGAATTATGTTTGTTGTTTTCAGTTTTGCTGTTACTGCACCACCCTTGACTTCATCCTGATTGGTATTGGAGGTCACCTCCTAACCAAAGATAAAAGGCTGTTTAAATGAAGATCTTACTATAAGAGGAGATTCAAAGGTAGATGAAATAAGAGTAGGAGACCACAGTGAGGGGAGGGTCAGTCTTTCATTTGCAGGATGGTTACCATCTATCTGCCAGTCTCCCTGATTGGTGAGATCAACCCCCTCAGTTGCAGGTGACTAGGAAGGAAAGTGAGAATGAGCTTAACCAGATGTCTTACTACTTACTTGCAATACTTGATGGTGACCTGTTTTCTCTACTGAAGTATGCTCCCCTCTCTCCTTATTTCTGGGGAGGGGGGCTTCCTTACCCTTCCCTCCTGTTTGTAATCTTTGTGATTACTATAAGTATTACAGAGATTTATCTTTGAATATATAAAAGACATTTTTGACATACTACTAGCATAGGAGATTCCTTTGGGATTACAAACCATAATCTTATGGTTTTTCTATGGAAGAGCAGGCAGTGAGCATGTAAGAGCCTAAAGATGGGAAGGTTCACCATTGGAAAAGACATTCCACTCAAAACAAAACTGCTGCATCTAGGAACTCACTAGAGTGAGACTGGTCCTTACCAGATCTGCATAATGACTGACATACCAACATGCCTCCAATATAATATTGAGGAACTCAAGAGATATAAAAATATATAGTGGAGACTTTGGGGATCAAGGCTGGATGAGTGAAGGGAAATGTTCCTATCAGTGGAGTGACCAGAGGAGAGGCAACCTAGTGTGTCATAGAGGCCTGAACCCCCACTGGAGTAGTTGGACCTGGGGCAACCCCAGGATCCATGGAAGCAGACAGGCAAGAATGTGGGATTGATGGAGAGATGAGAGGGAGAGATGATGGAGAGAATCAAGGATAAGTACACAATATGCCTGACAAAGTAGAAAAATTAAAAAAAAAGAGTAGACAGGCCAGAAGGAGCTCTAGAACCCATAAAGGCAGATGGGCAGAAGGGTGGGAGGAAGTAGGATGGGTTGAAGAAGGGAGAGGAAGGGGGTTAAGTGGAAGCAGGGGTGGAGAGAAGTGAGAATGAGTACTCGATACACTTGTAAAACTAGAAAAATAAAATATATTACATATAAAAATGAAATCTATTGTCTTTGGCATTAACAATCCTCTTTCATGTATTTTAACAATTTACCAGTAGTAGCTCCCACAAGAATACCCTAGTACCAGTTCTCAAAGTGTGTTGTAATGATTTATACTGGCATATGTCTATTTACCTGGCTAGCTACAAAACTACTCTGGTGTTGTTGGACATAGACTTCCCTGTGAAATGGTCCCTTATAATTTTTCCTTAATGATTTGTTAAGCACATTTTCTGTTATTGCACATTTGGCTGAAGTATATTGGTCTTTTTTCCTCAAATAAACAG
Source organism: Typhlomys cinereus (assembly GCA_023101885.1). NCBI lineage: Eukaryota > Metazoa > Chordata > Mammalia > Rodentia > Platacanthomyidae > Typhlomys > Typhlomys cinereus. Next base: position 2,493,270 of record JALPQD010000052.1, read on the forward strand.
AGATTATGCCTCACCAGCTACACGACCTCAGGCAACTTACTTCCCTTCTGTAGGGCAAAGAGTACTCATCTATAAAAAGAAATTTCTAGACTAGGTGAGTACTAATGTATTTTCTTTTTTTTTCTTTTTTTTTTTTTTTTACTGATACATACCTGTAATTCCAGTACCCAGGTGGCTGATACAGGAGGATTACCTTGAGTTCAAGAGCAACATGGCAGGATCCTGTCTCAAAACATCAAATCAAACAAAGCAAAAACAAAAACAAAACAAAAAGACTAGTGTCAGCTAGGCTGAGTCAGAAGAATCTCAAGTTCAAGGCCAACTGAGATAATAGCAAGACCCTGGCCTAATCAATCAATGCTGGGAATCCAGCTCAGTGGTAGGATACTTCTCTGGTTTGTCTGAAACCTTGGGTTTGATCCTTAGCCCCACACAAAATTTCAACTTGTAGTTACAGAAAGTCTTTTACTTTGGAAAGTCTTGGGGTTATGGGTTTGTTTTTGAACCCAAGTCTCCACCCTCAAATGCCTTCCTCATCTTCCTTGAATTTCTGGGATTGCAAGTGCATGCCAGCGTACCTGGTAATATGTCTTTTATTATTTGATCATTTTTTATTTGTTTATTGCTTGTGTTTTCAATCAAGGCCTCATATAAATCAGGCTGACCTCGAACTTATCTGACCCTCCTACTTGTACCCTTTGAGTGCGGGATTCACATGCACCATCAACCTGGCAATAACGTTGTAAGCCATCTTTTATTTGCCCAACCCGAATTTTATTTTTTTTTATTATTTATTCAAGTGTGCGTGTGTGTAGAACCACGGGTGAATTCAGGAATCCCTATGGACTACCTCCACATCCTCCTTGTTCACTCTGCCCCGGATTCACAGGCTCCGCCCTACCAGAACCAGAAGCGCAGGCCGCCCCGGCTTCCGCCTGGCGTCTATATGTGGGGTCTAGGATCCGAACTCAGGACCTTCGGCCTGCAAGGCAGAACCTTAACCCCTGAGCCACCTCTTCAGCCCCCTAACCCGAATTTTGATAACAAATATTTGAGGGATTTTTTTTTCTGTTATGGCTTTTTTTTTTTTTACTTTTTTTTTTTTATTTCAGCTCATACAAACTTATTAGGTACACCAGTTCCCTCCCTCCCTCCTCCTCCCCTCGTACGCCCTGCTCCCCCTCCCCACCCCTCTCCTTCCCCATCCCCCAGTGCCTCCCACCCCAATTCCCAGAGAGTCCTTTCTTGTGCATGTCTGATTTTCCTCTGGGCCCTCCTCTCCGATGACGTACAAGGACCCAGTGGCCTTTCCCTGAACCCTTTCCCGTGTTCCCCTTAGGTATAGGAACACTGCTGTGGCTGCCAATCCTTTGCCTCCAAGGATCTTGGTGCCTTTAGCAGATGCTAGACTTTGTGAGGTCAACAGTGTGTTGGACAATGCGCAGGGCATGCAAAGTCCAATTATGATTGCTTCAGCCCTAACTAGTATAGAGTATCTTACATATCATTGCTCCTCCCATCCTTTTGCTCTTACACTCTTACGGCCCCCTCTTCTGCAAATTTCCCTGAGCTTCAGGATGGGGAGAGACTAAGCTGGCCTAGTTCTAGGTGGTTGATATAGAGTCTCTGAAGTTCTGGAATGTGGTTTGTTGATTTTCTTTTGCAGTTTTTGCTGCTCCTGCAATGCCCTTCACTCCATCCTGGTGGGCATTGTTTGTTACCCCCTGGCCAGAGACAAAAAGCTGTTAGAGTCTTGTGATAAAAGCACATTCAAAGGTAGATGTCATAAAAGTGGGAAACCATACTAAGGGAGTGGTCTATCACCCATTTGCAAAATGGTTACTTTTTATCTGCCAGACTATATGCCCTCCTCTTCTGGTGAGATCACACCCCCTCAATAGTAAATGATCAGGAACAAAATTCTGTGAACTTAATCAGATGTCTCATTACTTATTTGGGTCCTTGGTGGAGGCCTATTTTCCCTGCGGTAACATGGTCCCTTCTCTCCTTGTTTCTGGTGTGGCCCACCTACCCCATTCCTCCTGTTCATAACCCTTGGAATTACTGTCTCTAGGTGGGCTGGGTGGGTTTGGTACTAGGAGCTACCTATTAGGGAGTACATACAGCACTTAATTTTCTGGGTCTGGGATACTTCACTTAATATAATTGTTTCTAATGACATCCATTTCCCAGCAAATTCCAGTAATTCATCATTTTTGATGGCTGAGTAGTACTCCATTGTATACATGTACCACAGTTTCCTTATCTACTCGTCAACTGTTGGACATTTGGGCTGATTCCATGACTTTGCTTTTGTAAACAGTGCTGCTATGAACATGGTCATGCTTGTGCTATCGAGGCGAACCTCTGCTGTATGGGGGGTTATTCCCAAAAGTGGAATAGCAGGGTCATATGGCATTTCAATCTTTAATTTCTTTAAGACTCTCTAGACGGCTCGCCAGAGTGGCTGTATGAGCCTGCATTCCCACCAGCAATGTAGGGGAGTTCTCCTCTCTCCACATCCTCTCCAACATTTGTTGTTGTTTGTATTGTGGATATTTGCCATCCTGACCGGGGTGACATGATATCTCAGGGAAATTTTGATTTGCATTTCCCTGATGGCTAAGGAAGTGGAGCATTTTTTCAGATATTTGTTAGACATTTTAATTTCATCCTTGGTAAAGTTACTTTTAAGTTCCATGGCCCATTTTTTAATTGGGCCATTGGTTTCCTTGGTGTTTAGTTTTCTAAGTTCTTTGTGCACTCTGGACAGCAGAGTTCTATCAGATGTGTGGTTAGTGAAGATTTTCTCCCATTCTGTGGGTTGCCTTTGAGCACGCGTTATAATCTCTTTATCTGAACAGAAGCTCTTTAATTTCACAAGATCCCAACTGTTGAGAGTTGGTAGCAGTGACTGTGCCATTGGATGTCTGTTTAGGAACTGTTGGCCTAGCCCAATCAGCTCGAGGGAGTTCCCTATCCTTTCAACAATGGTTTTTATAGTCTCTGGCCTGATATCAAGGTCCTTGATCCATTTGGAATTAAGTCTTGTACATGGTGACAAGTATGGGTCCAGCTTTAATCTTCTGCATGTGGAGATCCAGTTTTGCCAGCACCATTTGTTGAAGATACTGTTCTTTTTCCATTGGATTCTTTGGGCCCCTTTGTCAAAGACCAAATGGCTGTAACTTTGTGGGCTTATATCTGGGTCTTCAATCCTTATCCATTGATCTGTGTGTCTATTTTGGAGCCAGTACCAGACTGTCTTTACAACTATGGATTTGTAGTATAGACTAAGGTTTGGTATGGCAATACCTCCAGCTGTGTTTTTGTTACTCAGGATTTTTTTTGCTATCCTGGGTCTTTTGTGCCTCCATACGAACTTTGAGATTGTTTGGTCAACTTCTTTCAAGAATTGCTTTGGGATTTTCATTGGTATAGCATTGAATCTGTATATTGCCTTTGGTAGGATGGTCATTTTTACGATGTTGATTCTGCCAATCCAGGAACATGGGAGGTCTTTCCACCTTCTGGTGTCTTCTGCTATTTCTTCCTTTAGGGTTTTAAAGTATTCACTGTAAAGGTCTTTTACCTCCTTAGTTAGGTTTATACCAAGGTATTTCATTTTTTTAGGGGCTATAGTAAATGGGATTCTTTCTCTCAAGGCTTTTTCACTTCTTTCATTCTGGGCATATAGGAAGGCCTCTGCTTTTTGCACATTTATTTTGTATCCTGCCACCCTGCTGAACTTCTCAATTAGTTACAGGAGCTTCCTGGTGGAATTTTTGGGATCACTCAGGTATAGGATCATGTCATCTGCAAATAGGGATAGCTTGACTTCTTCCTTGCCGATTTGAATCCCTCTTATGTCCCTTTCTTGTCTTATGGCTTCAGCTAAGACTTCAAGTACAATATTGAATAGAAGTGGTGAGAGTGGACAGCCTTGTTTAGTTCCTGATCGAAGTGGGAATGCTTCCAATTGTTCCCCATGGAGCATAATCCTTGCTGTGGGCTTGTTGTATATAGCTTTTATTATATTGATAAAGGTTCCTTCCATTCCTACTGTCGCTAGCGTTTTGATCATAAAAAACTGTTGGATCTTGTCAAAAGCTTTTTCTGCATCTATCGAGAGTATCATGTGGTCTTGGACTTTGGAGTGGTTTACATGATGAATTACATTTATTGATTTGCGTATGTTGAACCAACCTTGTATGCCGGGGATGAAGCCTACTTGGTCCCCGTGAATGATCTTTTTAATACGTTTTTGAATCCGAATTGCTAAGACTTTGTTGGAATCTTGCGTCTGTGTTCATCAGGGAGATCGGCCTATAGTTTTCTTTTTTAAGTGAATCTTTATTAGGTTTTGGGATTAAAACGACATTGGCTTCATAGAAGGAATTTGGTAGTGTTCCTTCCTTTGCTATTTGATGGAACAGTTTAAGGAGTATTGGTGTTATTAACTCCTTAAATGTCTGGTAGAACTCTGTGCTGAATCCATCTGGTCCAGGACAATATTTTGGTGGGAAGATTCGAGATTACTTCCTCAATTTCCTTATATGTTATAGGACTATTTAAATAATTCACAACTTTTGATTCAATTTAGGTAAGTTGTGTTTACTTAGAAATTCATCCATCTCTTTTGTGTTGTCAAACTTCACAGAGTATAAGTTTTTGAAATATGATGTTATAATTCTCTGGGTATCAGTAGTGATAACTCCATGTTCATTTCTAATTTTGTTAATTTGGGTTTTCTCTCTCTTGCTTTATTTTAATTTAGCTAGGGGTGTATCAATCTTATTGATTTTTTCAAAGAACCAGCTTTTTGACTGGTTGATTTTTTCTATCATTTTCTTAATCTCGATTTCAGATATTTCTCCCCTTATTTTGCTAATCTCCTCTCTTCTACTACTTTTGGGATCAGATCGCTCTAGTTTCTCTAAAGCTTTAAGCTGCATTGTTAAGTTGTTTATTTCTGATATTTCCATTTTTTTGACGTAGGCATTAAGAGCTATGAACTTACCTCTTAAGACAGCTTTCATTGTGTCCCAGAGATTTTGGTAAGTTGTATTTTCGTTATCATTCACTTTCAGGAAATCTTGAATTTCCTTTTTAATTTCTTCCTGAATCCAGTTCTCATTCAGCATCATAGTGTTAAGTTTCCAGGAGTTAGTGTATTTTCTCTTGTTTGATGTGTTGTGGATGTCCAACTTTAGGCCGTGGTGGTCTGATAGGGCACAGGTTAGAATTTCAACTTTCTTGTATATGTGTAGATTCATTTTGTGGCCCAATATGTGATCTATTTTGGAGAAAGTTCCATGTGCTGCTGAGAAAAATGTGTATTCTTTGGTGCGTGGGTGAAAAGTTCGATAGAGATCTGTAAGGTCCATTTCTTTCAGGGTTTGATTAAGTTCCAAAGTGTCTCTGTTAAGCTTTTGACCTGTTGATCTATCCCATGTTGAGAGGGCAGTGTTGAAGTCCCCACGAATTATCGTTTGGGGGTTGATTTCTCGCTTTAGACGCTGTAGGGTTTTCTTAATGAATGTGGAGGGGCCTGTATTGGGTGCATATATGTTCAGTATTGTGCAGTCTTCCTGGTGAATTGTACCTGTGACTAAAATGTAGTATCCATCCGTGTCTCTTATAATTTTCTTTGGTTTGATGTCCACTTTGTCTGATAGCATAATGGCTACCCCTGCCTGTTCTCTGCTTCCATTTGCTTGTAGAATTGTTGACCAGCCTTTTATTTTTAGAGCGTGCCTATCTTTTGTGTTGAGATGGGTTTCCTGCAGGCAGCAGATTGATGGATTGTGATTTTTAATCCAAGTTTATAATCTGTGTCTCTTGATCGGTGAATTAAGTCCATTAACATTTAGTGTTATCATGGAGAAACTATTGTTAATTCCAGACATTTATTATGTTTAGTAGTTTTTATCAGTATATTGCTTCACTTTTAATGGTGTTATATTTGCCTTCTGTTCTGGATATGCCTGTTTTTTTCTTCACGCTTGAGTATCATTTCTAGCATTTTTTGAAGGCCTGGTTTGGTGGACATGTATCCCTTCAAGTTGTCTTTGTGCTGGAAAATTTTTCTTTCTCCCTCGATCATGACTGATAGTTTTGCAGGGTAAGTCAGCCTGGGTTGACATTTTTGCTCATTCAATACTTGAAGTATGTCACTCCAAGCTCTTCTTGCTTTTACTGTTTCCACTGAGAAGTCATTTGTTATTTTAATAGTGACTTGTTTTTTCTCCCTTGAAGCTCTCAGCACCAGTTCTTTATCTTGAATGTGGAGTGTTTTAAGTATTATTTGCCGTGGCGTGCTTCTATTTTGTTCGTATCTGTTTGGGGTGCAGAATGCCTCTTGTATATGGATGGGCCTCTCTTTTTTTAGATGAGGAAAGTTTTCCTTGATGATCATTTTAAAAATTTCCTCAGGGGTGATATTTTGAGATTCTTGCTCTGGTATTCCATGAATATGCATGTTAGGCTTCTTCAGGGTGTCCCATATCTCTTGGATATTTCTCTCAAGTATCTTTTTGGCTTTAACAACCTCTTCCATTGAGCTGGTTAGTACTCCCACTTTATCTTCAAGGTCTGAAATTCTGTTTTCTGCTTGGTTAGTTCTGTTGATAAGACTCTCTGTGGTGTTCTGGGTTGAAGATAACTTGTCTTTTAGCTCAATTTTAAACTCTGCTTGAGTCTGTTTTAACTGCTCTATGCCACTTTTTGTTTCTTGCACTGTTTTTCTCAACTCCTCCAGATGTCTGTTGTGTTCCTCTTCACAGCGATTGATTCGATTATGTAATTCCTCCCTGATTTCCTCTTTCATAGTAATGAACATGGTAATTATCATATTTTGAAAGTCTTTATCCTGGGTGAGGCTTTCTTGGCCTTTTTCTTGGCCTTTTTCCGCGGGTTTGTTCTGGTTGGAGTCTAACATTATGGGATTAATTTCTTCAGTGGGAAATTTGTTTACTTGAGTGTTGCTTCTCATGGATTTGCACTTTGACTTTGGCATTGTCATTTTAACTCTTAAGATCTCTCAATTTCACTAAACTGAATTATTTGGCCTGGGGTCCTGGTGGGCGGGCTCGGGCGGAGACTTACCTAGGGCGTGGGGTGAGGCCAGCTGGACCGTGAGAGTCCCGACAGGCGGAGCGGGGTGGGGTATAAAGGGAGGATGGGCGGGCCCGGGCACAGGGGGAGGTCCTCCTCATCCCTCCGGCTGGATGTTGGGAGTCGGAACCGGGTCCCTGTGGGCTGACCTCGGGTCCTGGTGGGCGGTGTGCGGGCTGGAGACTTACCAACACCTAGGGCGCGGTGTGAGGCCCGGCTGGACCACGCGCGCATGTCCCGACCGGCGGAGCGGGGTGGGGTGTAAAGGCTGTATTTTCAATTTATGTCAAATTCCCTTACTTTGTCAAGACTGACAAAATATGGCAGCAAGAAGAAGGCATTGACTATGATTCCACGGGAGCTTCCAGTACAATCTTGGAAAGATGACATTATATTTCTACATCTTACTTGTTAACCTTTAAAACCTACAACTAAGTAAATTCCTGAATTGCTAATGCTGAAGCCACAAAAGTACATTACTTTGCAAACAGCTATCTGATTTTTTTAGTTTAATATTGGCAGTACCGTTTTCTTTATTTTTATTTTTCTAATTTTGCAAGCATTTTGGATACATATCCCTGCTTCCTTACATTCCTTATCCCTCCCACCTCCCTCCCTTCCCTTCATCAACCCATCCTCTCCTACTCTCCTGCATGTCTGTTCCTATGGACCCCAGGGTTCCTTCTGGCTTGTCTGCTCCTGTGGGGATTCAGGCCTCTTGGGGCATACCAATTTGCTTCTTTTCAGGTACCAAGGAATACCATAGAAGCTACTAGGGGAGAGAAATAATCACAGCCTCATCAACATACAAGATCTGCAAGTCACAATAAAAATCACCATGGTAAAAGGTGACCACCAGTGTAATAGTGGCATGCTTTCTGATTGGACTCAAGACCAATGTCAAAATGGAACACATTCCTGTTATTGCTCATTAGAGCATCATTTTCTTGATTACCAAGTCTTTGCACTTTACTATATCCAATGCACAACTAAATCTTCCCAAATATTTCTTAAAAATACTCCCTGTTTTCTTTTATGCATTTACTGGTTCACTCAGATTCTCATATTTTACAACCATAACAGTTTTTTAACTCTGTAGTCTGCTTCCAAATTTAACTCTCTCTTTTTCTAGTTCATTCTTCATACTGTTGTCAGAGTGATCTTTATGTAGTACACATTATTATTATGTGTCATCTTACTGCTCAAAATCTTGCAATGACTCTAAAATCTTTCAATGGCTCCCCATTGCAGTCAATAAAACACTTAAACTTTTTAACCTTGTTATTCAAAGCCTTCCAATACTGACACAGAACTCTTGCCTGGCTGTCTTGAACATTTTCATTCCCACATTTAATCTCTGCCAGACAGTGTCTTCCCTACAGTGAATTGTATTATTTACTGAATTCCAAGTATCTTTCAAGGTTTAGAAAACATTATCATTGCCTTCATGAAACCATTTCCAATTTTCCAAATAAATATACTCTTTCCAGTTAAAATTGTCTTATCCAGCTTCCTACCCAACCCTCAAATGTATCCAAGGATCTGATACTACAGGAGAGACTACGAATGCACACTAATGTGAAACATTAAGATCTTCTAAAATATCTGTATGTTTAAAAAAGTTGAAAATTTGACTCTTGACCAATAGGTGGATTTTTCAGGCTCATCCACATCCACTAATATTAAGCTTGTCTAATGATGCATAGTATATTGTTTTAATATACCAATTCATTCATGTATATTATTTTGTTCCTTCTTGGACTATAATTTAATAGAGGACAACATTGATGTCTCCCTCACTTCCTTTTGTGTTCTGACACTCAGTGCTGACTATTGCATATAGTAAGTAGGCTCACACTAAGTTAAAAATCATGGAGCTGAACCCAAACAATATAAGTACAGGTCTTCCTGTCAGAGTTATCACAAAACAGAGGATTCTTTCTTCTAGCACTAAGAAGAGAAAAATGTTGGAATTGCAAAGTCTATACAAAATCCAATAGCCTGAATCATAAAGGTCCTATGAGTTAGACAAAGAGCTGAAAACTCGTGGAAAGTTAAGAAATGAGTATCATTACCATCCAAATAGAATAAGATGTATTCTGATATTTATTTCCTGAAAGGTAAAAATCAGAAGTTTTCACAAATATTTGTCAGCTCTGAAACAGAGATAAATCATAAGCATTGAGAAATGTAGCTACAAAGGACACCTTGGATCAAATAAACTTGAATGCTTTGCCTTGGAAGAAATGAGAATTATTATCAAATGAAGGGCTTCAGCGGCCTTCTATGAATTTAAGTAAATTTGTCAACAGGTACTTTCTTCATTTTTCTCTAGGGATGCAGTTGGCCTTAGGACTGATTGTCTGTTAAGGCTGTATTCATAATTAAAAGAATAAGAAGGAATGTTCAATGGCCTAAAGAATTGAATCACCAAATAATAGATTGGTATTATTGCCAAATGTTATTTAAAAACACACAAACCTGTAGATACAAAAAAAAATTTCTTTGAACCCAAACATTGGCTTACCACAAACTGTAGAAAGATTACTGCTGCCTAAGACCTTTACATTCATTGGGCATGCAGTGCTCTTTTTATATCCTCTCTTTATATGTTACCCAACCCATCCATCTTTCCTGGATGACCCAGAATATCCTACTTTGATCGTTCTCCTCAGCTATCAGGATTTCAATTCCCTTCTCGTCCCTCAACTTAAAATTGTCTTATCCAGCTTTCTACCCAACCCTCAAATGTATCCAAGGATCTGCTACTACAGGAGAGACTACGAATGCACACTAATGTGAAACATTAAGATCTTCTAAAATATCTGTATGTTTAAAAAAGTTGAAAATTTGACTCTTGACCAATAGGTGGATTTTTCAGGCTCATCCACATGTTATGATAAGATTTTTCTTTTTCTTCTTAACACAATAGAACCTAAAATGAGGACATGTGTTCCAGTGCTGGCTCTGTGACTAGTTTAGGATGCCATTTGGGAAGAGTCATTTGAATTTTAGGCCCTCTGATGCACACACACATATACACACATGCATAATAAATAAATAAATAAATAAATAAATAAATAAATAAATATTTTGAAATGGAATAGATTTTCTGGGATCTATAAGTGCTAATAACTGGTACTAAGTAAATGTCAGCATATTCACTATTCTGCTTGTTTTAACTGCATAAACCCCTATTTGTCACCAATGATGTTGATAGAGAAAGAAGCCTGTAGTTTTCTTCCTTTAGGTACTGCTGCCAAATGTATTTGTACTCATCTAAATAGAATTAATTCCATCATATTGGGCACTAAGCAATGTGATATATGATTTAGTCTGCACTATAGGAAGAATTACTTATCAAGGATCCCTGTGAAATATGATGTCTCTGTCCTATAATGGGACTACTGTTGGAGTTAAAAACAAACAAGCAATTTGACTTCAAATTAGAAGTCTACTATTTATTTGCCTTGTTCCTGAAATTTTTAAACATCCACTCATTTCCTTCACGATAGAAAAGCTGTATGTTCCTAATTCTGAAGTTATTGGTCTACCTCACAGGTTAAATATATGAAGATATATGTAATATATGCATATATATAGAAAATATATTATATATAAATCTCTAACAGCATGGAATATAAGAGGGACTCAACTCACAATACTTAAATATGAAGTATAAAGTTATTGTTCAAGTTTCATTTAAAAGCAACAATTTAAATTAATGTGCATAAACTATAGGCTAATCTTCAAAAATTGATCTGTAAATGAAGTACAATAAGCATATATTTTGTTCAAAATATTATGAAAATATATACATAAAATATTACTGTGATAGTCAAATGTATGTCACAGTGCCTTCATGTATATAATCTATGTTTCTGTTCAGAACAAAATGAAGAAAATATTTACTTCTTCTAATGTCTCAAGATTCTCCTATATTTTTGGAAATATTTGAATTTTGTTTGGGTCAAGCACCTTGAATCTAAAATTAGCAAACACAAAATGACCCAAAATTTAAATCTTTTTAGATGCAAACATAATAAAATAGATGAAAAATTGAGCACTTGGCCTATTATTGAGTCTCAGGTAAACTTTAGGTACACCATAAATTGTAAAATAGCCTAAAAGTTAGACAATTAAGATCTATGAGAAATTTTCCTATCCCAAAAATATCACATTATATATTCACAAATATTTCAACACCCCCCAAAAAGTCCCAAATCAGAAACATGAAACATTTCAGATAAGTGATATTCAATAGGTATTTATCAAAATACAGTTGAAGAATTACTTCCCAAAGAAGAAATAAAAAGCTGCAAATGGAAGAATTTGTAACTAGCAAATATTTGACTAGATTTCCTAATAATAATTTCTGGTGTTTTGTTAAAGATCTTTTAGAGGTCTTCACAAGGCAGTTTGAATCTCTAAAGCAGAATTTTGCTTCTAGAGGTGCAAAAGCCATAAAACTGATTTTCTTTTCTTAAGAACTTGATTGTTTTAAAAACAAATAGGAGAGATGATTTTAAATTTTTTTTTATTATTATTATTTATTCAACAGTGCGCATGTGCGTGTGTATGTGCGCGCGTGCGTGTGTGTGTCTGTGTGTGTAGAACCACGGACGAATTCGCGAACCACCATGGACGCCTCCACCTCCTTCTGCCCCGGGATTCACAGGCTCCGCCCTACCAGGACTAGAAGTGCAGGCTGCCCCCGCTTCCGCTCGGCGTCTATACGTGGGATTTGGGATCCGAACTCAGGACCTTCCGCCTGCAAGGCGGAGGTTTAACCCCTGAGCCACCTCTCCAGCCCCAGGAGAGATGATTTTAATCATACATTGTGCATAACTTGGTCTTATGTCAAGGGAAAAATTTCATAAAATAAGCAGTTTGACCACACATAAGCTAAACATTGTTATGTGTTTTGTTGTCTGTTTGGTAACTTTAGCCTTGAACTATATTTAGATTCTTAAAATAAGGTCTCACCAATTTGACAAACTTTTATATGAATGCCTGAAGCAATGACCAGGGAGTCCAGAAATGAATAAGAAGTTATCTCTGTTTTATGCAAAACACAGTTTCCTTTTTGGGGAAAATGGATGAATATGAATCTGTGCATTCTAGTTTAGGTGACAGTATGTAAATATGTAAAATATTTATTTGTTACCCAAGGTGTTCCACCCAAGGTGGAAGCAAAGCTATTTTGGAAGAAAGGATCAGTTTGGTAATTAAAGGGTTGTATTTGACATGCTCATAAAACTCTTAAATGGATAATTCTTCTGGTATGTGCAGACTTAAGGATTAGGAAAATTCAAGTCTGTAGATACAGATCATTGAGTCATATTTATAAAAGACAGTTAAAGTCAATGGGGTGAAATTTATCACTTAAGTACAGCAGGTAGATTAGAAAGAAAGGAAACTAGGAACAGTGCACTGAACAATATCTGTACAGGGGCAGGCAGAACAATAGGCGCTGTAGAAAGACAAAGGTAGTTCTAAATAAATATAACTTACTGAATCTAAATATTGCACACTGTTCTACCTTGAAAATCCATTAGCACAATAGACTGGGGATTTTTTTAAGATCAGAAACTCATAAATGCAAAGAGAACAAGCAAAATGACAAATTTTAGCAACTAAAAAGTAGGTATCTTTACAATAATTACGCAGCTCTAAGAATTGAAAAATATTGTTTCTGGAAAGCAAAAATGATGCAGGAGAGTTGGACAGGGATTGCTGATTTGTGTAACTCTAAAACATGCTTAGTAGAAATTAAGAAGCCAATAGCTAAATGCTTATAGACTGAAAAATAAATTGATGCCAACAAGTAGAGGCATCATTTATTTAAAATGACTTCAATAAATTCAGATATTAAATAAATGAGCCAAACATAGCTTGACATGTAAAGAGAAACGATAAAAGGTTTGAAGTCTGTGCATTTTAGCTGATACTGGAACATATTTCCTGGAGGTGAGAAAAGATGAGAAGAGTTAAAATCAAGATACAGAGAAGGAGAAGGTGAAGTTTAAATAGCTATAAGGACTCTAGATGTGAAGGTGGGAGAATATTATTACCTTTGGGGGATTTTTAAAGAAATAGAAATGTAGTTCATCAGCTCAAACAAGTAAAGAGGCCAAAAGTGAAACCTTAAGAAAAAAAAATGAAGTCTTGGAACAGCTGCTGTGGGAAATGCTAGAAGGAGCCAACTATGGATGAGAAAAGGATTAAGGATAAGAGTTGAAGGTCCAGCTGAGGTTGAAAACCATGCATTTGTAGTGGAGCCAATGAGCATGGATATTCAATTTTCCCCGGATCGGTCTTTAGCAGCCTGGGAACAAGAACAAGCAAAGTGGACCAGTGAATTGAGCCAGGACAGGGCAGCAATTGCCAAAGCTGTGGTGATATGGAAGGTGAAGGAGTCAAAAGAATGGAAAATGTTTATCAGTGTCAATGAAATGGGGTCCAGAATTAGGAAGAAAGGAGAAGACAGGATGTGGCTGCTAGCCTAAGAGATTAAGTAAGAGAGAAAGGAATGAAGGTCATAAGAATAGCAATTCGATTGAATCCAAGGCCACTCTGTGATGGTTTAGATACTAATTCAGGTGACTATTGCCTCTATAAGGAATCTCTGAGTCCTTTTTTTGCTTAATTGCTAATTTTCCAGTCAGCACAATGCTAAAAGGGTATAAATGTTTGTTTTCTGCCATGAGCTATTTCACCATGGTGCTCTTTAGTCCAGTTTTCCCATTGTTATTATGGTACCTATTGCAACTAATCTGGGTCCATTCAGCCTGGGAGGGGAAAGGAGATGAGGCACAATGAAGGGAAGTATGTATTTAATGATTTCCTTTTGTGTAAGGCTCTAAGTCTGGCTCTGCCTCACAAACACTTTACAGTAAAGAACACAAAGAACATTTGGAAGCTATCAATTTGCCAAGGGTCCCTAAATGCAGCCTGTCCTGAAAAGAAATCCTGACTAATCCCCTTCCCAGCCCTCCTCTAGAGGGCAGCTGCTTCCCTCCGCTGCTTGAAGCACAGTTCCTTGCCCAAATGCAAGCTCTGATTTTACAACAGTAGAGACAGGAAAGATAGGGTGGGAATAACCATTCTCCAGAGACTACACAAGACTTAAGGTCTGTCAATTCTCAACCTAAAGAGGCCTCCTTCAGCCTTCTGGATCATGTCACTGGGAGAAATGTTTATGGATACCCATAAAACTCTGGTGAATTCAGACATATTTGCATCAATAATAATTATCCTGTCTGGCTAAATAAGTATATGCAGCTTCTTTGGTCTCTTTCTAGTTGTGGGTAAATATTCCATAACTCCTGACTCTATTTCTTTTGCTACTAAATGGTTTTAAAATGACTAGTATTCTTGTGGAGAAAAATATGTCTAGTGATTTTAAGATTACCAACGTTAGCATATGGCAACACAACCTTTAATCATAATGTTTTCCAGTGGCAAAAGTTTATACCCATGGAAGCTATAACATACTTAGCATTCATCCCATTTTTTCTTTCTCTTTATTATTAGAAGACAGAAACTTACTGGAACTACTCAAATAGATCATCTGTGCTACTGCTCTGAAAATCCTGGAAGTTCTGAGTGCCTGCCTGTTCCAACTCCATTAGTGCTAAATATTGTAATGTGATAATATTTATCCAATTAGAAAATAAATTTCAAGACAAGCCTTTTAAAACTATCAATTCGCTCACAGAACAAATGTTGATGGGCTCTACAAAAGAGGTATTAAGAAACCAACAGGCTGACATCACATTCACTATAATGCTTCTTCACTTTTTTTAGTTGGGATTACAAAGAGTCAATCCTGAAACAAATATATCAGTCTTTGTTACAGAACAACGTTCTGAAAACTTTTTAGAAGAACATAATTGTCATGTATGAAAAGACAAGTTAAAATAACTTCCTGAACATGTAAGTGTAGAGCATGTTCTTTAGGTTTAAGATACAAAAAAAAGCACTTTCTCTCTCTCTCAGAAAAAAATCCTACCCATATGTAACAGTTACTCTTAACTATTGCTGTGAGAGAACACTCAAAGTCAATCAGCTTAAAGGAGAAAGGGAGATTTATTCAGCTTACAGTTCCAGAAGGAAGATAGTTTCTCATGGTGGAGGCAGCATGGCTGGCTGGCCAAAGCTGGAGGAGGCTAAGTCACTGCAGACATTTTGGAAGCTGAGAGCTGCAGACTACTTGCAGCAAAGGCAGACTTCTCCTGGAGGTAGGGTGGGACTAATCCACCTCAAGGCCCACCCCTTGTGACTGTCTTCCTCCAGCAAAGCTCCACCTCTCAAGGTACCATGATCTTGCCAAACACATGAGACTGTGGGGGACACATTTCAAACCATGACACCATACCAACTTTTGTTTCAATTTTGGTATTACATCCTGTTAGCTCTTTCAGGTAAATAATGGTGACCTTGACAGCTCTTTCCATATGAGAGTCTTTAGTTCATAGTCTTTCATGCCTCAAAATTCAGCACACTATAAAAAATGCTCTATCCAACAAAAGTGAAAAAAAATCAACAAACCATAATCCAGAACATCAGAGACTCTATATCAACCACCTGGAACTAGGCCAGCCTAATCTCTCCCCATCCTGAAGCTCAGGGAAATTTGCAGAAGAGGGGGCGGTAACATTGTAAGAGCACAAGAATGGGAGGAGCAATGATATGCAAGATACTCCACACAAGTTAGGGCCGAAGCAATCATAATTGGACTTTGCATGCCCTGCACAATGTCCAACACACTACTGACCCCACAAAGTCTAGCATTTGCTAAAGGCACTAGGATCCTGGGAAGCAAGGGATTGACAGCCACAGTAGTATTCTTATGCTTAACGGGAACACAGGAAAGGTTCTGGGAAATGCCCCTGGGTCCTTGCACCTGATCTGAGAGGAGGATCCAGAGGAGAGATTGGCATGCACATTAAAGGATGCTCCGGGGATGGGAGGGGGAGGCACTGGAGGATGAGGAGAGAGGTGTGTGGGGGTTGGAGGGAGAGAAGGGACCGGTGTACCTGTTAAGTTTGTATGAGTGGAAATAATAAAAATAAATTTTAAAAAAAGCTCTCTCAAAAGGCTAACATAGAAAGACCCCATTATAAGACATGGTCACATAAAAAAATCCTCTCTTACCATAAACCAGAACATGCCAGGGGATAGGGGTGGGTGAAAGAATCTGCCCAGCTGCAATTTTATAATAGTAAAGCTAGAAAGACAATAGTTACTTTTACATAAATATGTGCAGGTCACAGATTTTTTTCAGACTGCATTGGCACTCACAACATTAAACAATTTTAATATGCTAGGAGGATTACAAGACTACTATATTTCAAAATGTTTATAGGTTAGTTTGCAGGAAAAAAGAACAGCTTCATCTAATGGAACAAGGACATTTACTGAAAAAGAAGCCAAGAAATCTGTTTTTCAAGAATATTTGAAATAGGAAAAAGTACCCAAAAGACAGCCCTTTTAGTAGAAAGGCTGGAAACCTTTTCTGGGTGATTTAAAATGTTCTGCAGTAATCCATGGCCAATTTATGATTAAAAGCAGAAATAAAAACTGAAATAAAACTGCAAAGTGACTTTTTGGTTGAGTTTTCTTTTTCAGAAATCTATAATAGGTCTGATTTATGTCTTATCCAGATCCAATATGCTGGTAAGACACTGAAATTGCTTTTAAAGAGGCAATTTATTAAAGATTCAGGATATAACTATAAGGCTACAATAAGCTAGTATTCAAAATACTGCCCATCCAGCTGGTAGCAGGACACTTCAAAACCTCTAAAGTGGAAAAATCAGTATAATACATTCACAATAAGCAACCCATTGCTTAGGCCAAATAGGTGCTTTTTACATGGTATGAAACCTAGAAAGAATATCCTGACCCAAAATGTCTTTCCAGATACTCACTTTGTTGATTTAAATTTCTACTGTCACCACTTTTGAGGTTTAAATTACTGTTCCAATTAATGTAATCTTGTAAAAAATCTGTAAAAAATGTTGTGGGTTCATTGTCTGTTCTCTAGCAGAGAGAAAATTTTTGAAATGATAAAGGAAGACTAAAGATATGCCTGTGCAATAGAACAGTGGATGATATGTAAGACAAAGACTGAGTTTACTGTTGGGTCTCACTTGGAAGTGGAACCCAAATTCTAAGGACATCAGTATTGAACAGATTCTGAAAGAAAAATAAAAAACCCATAAACACAGTCATATGGTGGAAAGATCTCTCACTTTGGAGTTGAAACATAATTTCTTTTTTAGAAAGATCCTGTGACAATTAGATGTACCATTGTCCTTTCTTATTTTAAAATTTCTTCGACTTTCAAAAGGGAACAAGGTAGATGGAAAATAGACTTCTGAAGTCCTATTTAATAGTCTCCTAATTTAAAGGCATATGTTCAAGTACAGTCAAAGGAAAAAATCAAAAATTTCCCATTTTCCTAGTGTCCATCTTAACTCTTGGGCCCCAAATAATGTTCTGTAAAGACACTACAGAAATAGTAAGAAGTGAAATGCATTTCCTTTAATGGTACCCATTCCAAGGAGTAGTAGTAACTGTCCCTTTCAAAAATATTGTTTTTCTCCTCTTGTTCTAGTACTTTTTCATTTTTTGCTTGCTGAAACCAACTAATTATCTATTAATAACTTCTATTGCAGTTTTTTCTTTCTGACATAGCAAATGCACAAACAACTCATGCCATATTTTCATCTTTATTTTACCATATTTTATTTTACTAAAAACTAAAGGTACACCAAACCAGATTTACTTTTTAATTTCTTAGCAGATTTTACAAATAGGTGTTGCAATGAAACAATAAAACATGGAAGTGATCATAAGACTGACATACCAAATAAAAACAAATGAAACACTTAAAAATCAATTCACTACATCTTGGTAATACAGATGATATGATTAGCCTTCAACAATATTGCACAATCTGTGTTGAAATGTCCTATGTTATACTCTCACATTTCATTAGAAACCATGTTTATTGTCTAAAACTTAATGTGAATAAATTTTATTCGCATTAAATTCATATTACTTACCATTTCCCCCATGATTTCTCATTGAAAATGAGACAGCAGTGAACTATAACTCATCACTAACACCTGTCTTTCTAAAACTTTCACAATCGTAAGCCAGAACACCACAGTTGAACATACTTTTTCTGTTCTGAATACTTTCAACTCTTTAACCTAACCTTATTTTTACAAGTTTATTTAATGTAAATTTGACCTGACCTCTTCATATTGGAAAATAAAACATATTCGGGTTTAGCCACTGTTATTCACATTCTAATAACTTTAGATTGGTTTCAGTAAAGGCACTCCCTCAGATTAAATTGCTACTACTATTGTTCAACTTGCAAAGGAAAGGCACCCACATTACTCTCTTTAGTAGAATAGAGAACTGAGGTTTTGGGAATGCTGATTCTTTAAAAATTGCTCTTAGGCTCAAAGTACATTACTTATTTTCATGAAAATGTTGATGAAACAGATTACATGTATGATAGATGCCAACTTAAAATGTTATTTATGACTATAGTGTGCAATCGCAACCTAGAAGTCATGCTGGCAAGGATGGATGATTAGAAAGAAATTATAGAGGATACCAGAAGTCATCTCACACTCATACATTAGTAGTATAAACATTATGAAAATGACTATCCTATCAATAGCAATATACATATTCAATACAATTCTAATAAATATTTCAACACAGTTCTTCACAGAAACTGAAAAAATCAATGTCAAAATTCAAATGAAAGCACAAAAGAACCCAGTTAGTGAAAACAGTCCTTAGCAATACAAACTCTACTAAAGGCATTACATAAAAGAGCCATAGTAATAAACACAGCATTTACTGGCACGAAAGCAGAGATATTTGATCAATGCATTAGAACTGAAGACCCAGATATAAGCTCATGAACTTACAGTCAACTAAATTTTGACAAAAGTACTAAAAACACCTATTGGAGAAAAGACAGCATCTTCAACAAATGGTGCTAGGAAAATTGTATATCTATATGTAGAATATTGAAAATGGACTCTTAACTTTCACTGTGCATGAAAATTTATTTCAAATGGATCTAAGACCTATATGTTAGACTGGAGACTTTGAAACTTCTAGAAAAAAAAAAGAACAGAAAGTACAGTTGAAGTGATTGGCCTAGGTAAAATTTTCTGAATACCCTATTTGCACAAGAAATAAGACCAACAATCAACAAATGGGATTTCATGAAATTAAAAAGTTTCTGTTTAGCTAAAGAAATTGTTAATCATGCAAAAAGGCAACCCACAGAATGGGGGGAGGGGGAATCTTTGCTAATCATTTATCTGTTAGAGGATTAGTATCCAGAGTATATAGAGAACTCAAAAAATTAAATGTCAAAGAGGCAAACAACTCAATCAAAAATGGACTTTGGAAATAAAGATAAACTTTCCACAGAGCGAAATTCAAATGTCTTTAAAAGTACTGTACCTTTCAAGCTGTCAGGGAGGAATGAAAAAAATCTACTCTAAGATATTATACCCATATGCAAAATATAAATAACAGAAAATTCTGGCAAGGATGTGGGGAAAAGAGATCTCTTAATCAATGTTGGTGAGAATGCAAATTGTGTAATGTCTTTGGAGATCAGTATGGGGGTTTCTCAAAAAGATAAAAATTGAACTATCATACAACCCAACTATTTCATTCCTGTGACTTAGGACTTCACATTTTACTACATTAAAGTTCTATTCACAATAACAAAGAAATGGAGTCAGTCTAAATGTTCAACAGTAAATGAACATATAATGAAAAGGTAGTACATAGCAATACAAACTCTGCTAAAGGCATTACCATACCTGATCTCAAATTACAAGCCATAGTAATAAACACAGAAACATGTACTGGCACAAGAGCAGAGAATATTTTCAACTACCTAGAAAAATGAATTAATGAAGTTTGCTGATAAATGGATGGAATTAGAAGAAATTTTATTGAGTGAGGTATCCCAGATGCGGAAAAACAGATGCTACATGTTCTCCCTTACAAGAAAATGCTAACATTGAATCTTCAGAATGTTATACTCAAATGAAAGGAAAGCTTAAATAGGAGGGAAGTAAGGGGATATGACATAGAATGGGGGTGAGGTAGCAAAAAGGCAGGATGCCTGAGAAGAAAAGTAATCAATAGCCTCACCCAGCTATGAGTGTTGTGAACTACAATAACAACTCTGGCAAGAAGAATCCAGTGAAGTAGCAATGGTATGTGATGTACTTGGATAACCAATTGCTATCTGAATGGTTTTGAAGCCCTGCATATTGACATGGAACACATGCCCGATACTGTGTAAACCCAACTAAATACCAGTGAAGGGAAGACCATAGATACTAGAAAGGTGCAGATATCCTGGTGTTAACTATAAATATTTGATAATAAATTATCATCTGAACATTTCTCATGATACCTTTAGACCGCAAGTAAGTAAAGAGACATCTGGTTGGATTCGCAGACTTTCCTTACTGGTCATTTGCATCTGATGGCATACAATCTCACCAGAAAGGGAGGGCATAGAGTCTGGCAGATAGAAGGTAACCATCCTGCAAATGGGAGACTGACACCCCCCACAGCGGTCTCCTACTCTTACTCCATCTACCTTTGAATCTACTCTTATAATAACACTCTATTTTAACAGCCTTTTATCTCTGGCCAGGGGGTGACATACAATACCCATCAAGATGGAGCCAAAGGCAGTGCAGGAGCAGCAAAACTGAAAAAAAATCAACAAACTATAATTCGGAAAATCAGAGACTCTATATCAACCACCTGGTGGAACCAGGCCAGCCTAATCTCTCCCCATCCTAAAGCTCAGGGAAATTTGTGGAAGAGGGGGCGGTAAGATGGTAAGAGCATAAAGATGGGGAGAAGCAATGATATACAAGATACTCCATACATGTTAGGGCTGAAGTAATCATAATAGGACTTTGCATGACCTGCGCAATTACCAGCATATCATTGAACCCCCAAAGTCTAGCATGGATCACAGGTACTACGATCCTTAGAAGCAAGGGACTAACAGCCACAATAGTGTTCCTATACTAAAGGGAAGCACAAAAAAAAAAAGTTCTAGGAAATGCCACTAAGTCCTTACACCTCATCAGAGAGGAGGACCCAGAGGGAAGTTTGACATGCACACTAAAGGATGCTCCAGGAATGGTGGGGGGAGCACTGGGAGAAAGAAAGGGAGGTGGGGAAAGGAAAGGGAAAAGGTGGAAGGGAGCAAGGGGATCCAGGGAGGAGTGGAAGGAGGGAGGGGAATGGGGTATTTATGAACTTTGTATGAGTGAAAGAAATAAAAAAAACAGTTCAGCATACATAAAAAGAAAAAAAGAGAAGCTCTTGGTACTCAACCAAGAAGTACCTTGTCACAATGAAAGATATGTAATTCAGAAAATGATAACTTGTCAGAGTGCAGAGCATGTGACTGTGGAGGGCTCAATCTTAAACAGGTCATCAAAATCACCCCTATCCCAACACTCAGGAAACCTTATACAAGAGGGAGTGCTAAGATTGTGAGAGACCACAGTTGGAGAGTGGTACTATCTGTCAAGAAACTCCAGTCAGGACAGGGCTGCCACACCCAGAACTCACTAAAGCAAAGCCTACCTCCACTAGACCTATATAATAGTTGGCATATCAACATTCCTCCCGTGGAGAAACAAAGATCTCAGGAGATATAGCACTATCCAGAGAAAATCTTTCAGGAAGGTGCTGAACAAAAGGGGATCTTCTCCACTCCTAAGTTTGCCTCCTGGTGGGCAACTTGTGCCTCTGCGGATGTCAGGGCACTTGATAATTGAGGCATCCTGGACATAACTTATATAGAAGGACATGGGAATGAAAGGGAGATAACTGTAATGGAGAACTGGTAAGGGGTGGGAGGGAAGAATAGTGGGAAAGGAGGGAGGTTGGAGAGGGCAAATACACATAATTCGTTCTGTTTGTGTATGAAATATTCAAGGAAAAAGAAAAAATAAAACAAAATTTCAAAGTAGCTGATTATAACTTATTATAACTGAAAATTATAACTGAAAAAAGGGAACTGGAACACTTTCATCACTCCTAGCTGCTGTTCCAGTCTCCAGAATCCATTTGATCAATGCCAATAAGGAACATTCTCTGTCATGGACTGCAAGTTGTCATGATTGCAACCAGTGCAGCAAAAGCTACAGCAAACTACAACTCTAAAAATTGACTACAAACCAGACTTAAAACTCCTTCCAGGAAATGTATAGAAATGGCACCAGTAAAGATTCTATAGAAGAATTCACCAGTGATTACTTCTGGGACCACTATCAGAGCCCTAACTTGGAAATGGAACATGGTGGTAACTAAGTACAAACTCTAAACAGTGTTTCAGGCCTTGCACAGCTACCTGTGCTTGTTAGCTCAGTAGGATGAAGTAATTTAACTCAATTATCCCCATCCCTCAGAACAGAGCCAATTAGTTCCACAAGAAAACTTCACACAATTTCATTCTTAATATTTGAATAAAATTTCATTGTGGAGACGCCTTCCAGGAACCTGACCATCTTTTGACGATTTCTCTGCAACTCCATTAGATCCTATATGAAATGGACCCCAATCGCTCCTTCGCCACTGGCAGCTTCTGCACTTGCTCCAGTACCTGAGCGTGCTGCTGCAGTTGTAAAAAATGCAAGTGTACCTCCTGCAAGAAGAGCTGCTGCTCCTGCTGCCCTGCGGGTTACTCCAAATGTGACCAGGACTGTGTCTGCAAAGGAGCATCTGTCAAGTGTAGCTGTTGCGCCTGATTTGTGGACATCCCTGAAGACCACGTGTAAATTGCCTTGTCCCAGTGTCCCAAACTGGATGTGTTTTTCATATAGCTCTGACTCAAAAGTCAATGATTTGATTCTGAAAAAAAAATTCATTGTGTCCATGCACCATATTTCCATTATCCATTCATTAACTGATGGACATTTATGTTGATTCCATTTCCTTGCTAGTAAGAATAAAGCTATAATGAACGTCGATATGCAAGTATCTCTGTAGTAAGATATAAAATAAAATCTTTTGTTAATATGATCAGGAGTGATATATCTAGGTCACATGGTAGTTGTATTTCTAGTTTTTTGAGGAACCCCCACACTGACTTCCACAGTGGCTACAACAGTTTGCATTCCTACCAACAGTGAATAAGGGGGTCTCCTTTCCTCACAACATCACCAACATGTACTGCTACTTGCATTCTTGATTCCTTTCCTCACAACATCACCAACATGTACTGCTACTTGCATTCTTGATCTTAGCCATTCTGACTTGGGTACTGTATAATCTCAAAAAAGTTTTAATTTGTATTTCCCTTGTGGCTAAAGATGTTGAACACCATTTTAGATATATCTTAGGTATTAGAATTTCTTTTGTGAATGCTCTATATTGTTTCAAAGTCCATTTTTTTACATTTTATGCTCTCTCTCTCTCTCTCTCTTTCTGCCCCCCCCCAACATGATATCAAGAATCATCCTGTGATTTCTTGACTCTGATTTCCAAGGCTCCACCTTCCTAGGATGGAAGCTAAAGTAACTATTTCTGCCTGGCAGTTTTTAACATGGGATCCAGAGATTTGAATTCAGGTTCTTTTACTTGTGAGACAAAGACTTTAAGTCCTGGGCCATCTCCCCATCCCATGTCCTTTTTAAATTAAGTTGATTGCTTTCTTCATGTTTCATTTTTTAGTTATTTGCATATTCTGACCCTAATATTATATCGTATATAGAACTAGCAAATATTTTCACAAATACAATTATAAAGCTTCACAAGAATGAACATTCCCACAAAGGATCACATTGTTAATAAAACAGAGCTAGTCTTACAGATTTTGTATTTCATTCTGTTCATATGGTATTTCATTCTTATTGTTTTGTGTGTATGGATCCACCATTACATTCTTGTTTTTTTTAATATTTTAGCTTTACAAACTAATCCCTGCTTTCATCCATCCCCCCTCCTTCTTATTCCCCTCCCTTCCACTCATCAATCCATTCCACTCCTTCCCACCCTACTGCCTGGCCACTTCTATGGACCCCAGGGTTCCTCCCTCTGGCTTGTCTACTCTTATGCGGGTTCAGGCCACTGTGGCATACAAAGTTCCCCTCATAGGGCCACCCCACAGATAAGGGCATTTCCCTTCATTCATCCAGCTCTATTCCCTAAGGTTTCCCATGTGCATTCTTATCTTTCTTCAGTTCTTATACTCTATGGGAGCATGTTGGTATGTAGGTCTGGTAAGGATAAGTCTCACTGCTGTGAGTTCCTGGATACAACATCCTTGCCAACAGTGGACCACCCCATCTTTAGGTTCTTACAATCTTACCACTTCCTTTTCCATGAGGTTCCCCAAGCATTATGATGGGGAAAGATAAGGATGGCCAAATTCTGGGTGAGCATTGCCAGGTCTGCATTATGCAGTAATCTGCATTATGGCTGGCCCTTGTCCACTTCACTGCTCTCCTACTGGCCTAGGCTCTATCCTGTCAGGATGTTGAGATTCTCTACCTCTCTTGTAGAAGATTTCAGGCTAAGTGCTAAGTGATCTTCAAATCTATGAGTATAATAGTAGCTATTTACAGAGCAGTTTGATCTGCAAGTTGCAATACAAATCACTATGGCAACAGATGAACACCAGTGTAATGTGGCATGAGTTCACCATTACATTTTTATAAGGAATCACTTTGTAACATGGTGAATAATCTTTCTAATGTGCTGTTGAATTCTACTTGCTAGAATTTTACATTGTTTTTTGTTAATTCAATTTTTCCTTTGACGTCATAAATCATACAATACATTCTAATTGCTCTCATCCTCCACTCTCTTTCACACCCATTTTTTCTCAACACACTCCTTCTCCCTTCAAGCCCCTTCTCTATGTCCATGTCTTTTTTGTTTTGTTCTGTGGCCCACTGAGTTTAACAAGCATTGTCCTCATAACCATGGCTGATTTCAAGATTTATTTTCTTTGTTTTCAATTTTCACAAATTTTATTATAATATATTTTGACGTTTTAGTTTCATAGCTAGATAATGTAATACATGTCTTACATAAACAACTTAGGAAAACAAAGGGATTTATGCATCTCATAATTTCAGGTTATAATGCATCATGAAGAATCAAACCAATAGGAGTATATAAGGAACTGGTCAAATCACATCCAGATCAAAAGCTAGAGAGCAAAGAATGTATGTTTTTATTCACTTAAAAATCTTTGTGGTATTTTCACAATTGTAAGTGATTTTCTATTGAGAATTAACATTACCATATTTTATGAGAATTTGGGTCTTAATTAAATATTTAGTTGTAGTTGGCTCCTTCTGAGATCATAATAGTTAGGAAAGGGGATAACTCTTATTACTACTAGGTAAATGAAGAAACATAAACTCTTCATTTGGTCTCCACCAACATCTGATGTATTGGGGTAAAGGGACTCCTATCACTGAGGGAGGGTGGGTATACTGGCTCAGCATGTTGTTTTTTTTTTTTTTCCTATTGAAGACACATTGAAAAGTAAAGACGACCTTATCAATGCTGGACAAAGGTGAAAATTCTTACTCTCCAATAGGCCATACTGACAAAAACCCAGCAGGGAGGTGGAAGAGCACTTTGTTCTCTCAGGTCAGAGTGTCAGTTCAGGGTCTGCAAGCAATATCCAATAACAATGAAAAAGAAGAAATTTGCAATCCAATGGGGAGAAAGTCTTTGTTCCCTATTTGAACTCCTTTAACATCAGAGGTATTGGGAACCCTCATTACAAACTCACAAGACCTTAGGTAGTGTGGGTTTGGGTTCTAGTTTTGTTTTGCTTTGCTTTGTTTTGTGTTTGTTAAGGATATAAAGAATATTGTCTCGAAATGATCTTCCTTCAAAAAATGTCCTTCTCACGGTCTTTGGCAAGAAAGAGCAGATTTTGTTGGAACTTTATCTTGCTGGTATGCATCGTCATTCCTAAATCCTAATTTTCTAAGACTGGCATGTAGTAGACCAAAATAAAGTACACGGAATTCATCATCATGTCTCTAATTGGCCTGTTGTCTTTCTTCTACCTTTGTTTCATGTATTATGTCTAGGACTTTTAGTTGTAGATGGAATACAAGAAAGTACATTGATTTTTTTTAAAAAACAGACTACTCAGGAAGAGTATTAAACCCAAATATCTAATTTGATGTTTGTGTTTTTCATGTTGGTACTCTTGTTAAAAGTCTTTTTTATAAGGAAAAGCTGCATTTTGGTGGTTTGATAATTTTACAGATTTCTTAATATTTCTCTACATAGCCTTTCATGTCATTAGTTTCCAAAGTCTAAATTAAATTATCTAATTTCATTTCAAACCTTGTGTAATTATTCCAAAAATAATGTAAATAAATGATTATAATCTGAATGGAATATAAAAATTTATTCTCATGGAATAAATTTTGTAGTAAGTTAAACTATCCCTGTTTTGTTAATGACTCCTTTTTGCTGTCTTTTTGATAATGACATATGTAAATAATAATTACATTAAAAATTAAAAGTGTCTCAGTTTCCTCACTTTCTTCTGAGAATATTTTCTATGTCTATCTTTTCATTCAACTGATGTTCATATTCAGGAAACATTTGATATCCATTCTTGATTACAAGCAACCATTCTGGTTTTCAAAAATGTTTAACTTTCCTTGTCTTTCATAATGAACATATGGCTTTGCTTAGGATGATCTGGAGTTTCACATTAAGTATGTCTTGAATGTATATGGGACAAGTCTAGTATCTGCCAAGGTAACTAATTTCTGCTGCCCACAGTCATTTGTTTTTCCATGTACAGATTTTCCAGCTGCTAGTTTCCAGCTTCCAATGATGTTTCCATTTTTGCCAACGAAGAAATTACCCCTCATTTCTGTGGATATCCTGTCCAATGTCAGAGAAATGGAGTGAGAGCTTAGCTTTGTCACTTCATTGATCAAATATTTCTTCAGCATAAACAAGTTTAACTAGCATTTTCAAACACCTCTGCTACAAATGACATGCCAGCACTCTGTAGTTCATGGATGTCGCATCCCTAGATATACAACTACAACTCTAACCATGTTAACTCTATCATATAACTGTTTTGGATGTTTTCTGGGAATCCCAACATGAAGCAAGTACACATATTTATGTGTACACACAATTTTTTTTTGCAGAGGAGTTATAAGTTTAATTTTACCTGAATTCTTAATTTCTTCACCCATGGAGTTCATGTCTTCAGTGAAGTAAAAGAATAATTTCTCCTGATGAAAACCTAAGAGATTTCTGAATACAATGAGATTCACAAAGATTCATTGAAACCTTTCATAAAGAAAAGGCCTCTGACATTAAAAATTAAAAGTGTCTCAGTTTCCTCACTCTTCTGGAGTAATTTCGCTGATCACTAACCTAAAATAAACACTTTCCCAGATTTAATTGAAAAATTGATATTGTTTCTAATTAAAACAATGATGTTATAGATCAATGTAATTCAATTGTGTAAGCTAATTTCTGACAAGTGTCAGAAGCAGGAGGACCATTGCTGTCATGTTTTAAGCTTATTTACCATAGGAGTCCAACACAAGGGCTTCCATTGGAAATAACTTATAAAACCAGGAGTCACCATTGGTTCCCTACTATGTTAGAAGGAGAAAATAATAACAATGTCAGACAAGCCAGGCAAATGGAAACAAAATGGTGACACAAAGTCATTGGAATTTGGAACAATATAAGGCAAATGAAAATTGATAGAGCTTGAAATTTCTAAGGAATAAATATGACAAAAGAAATAGGAATGAACCTATAGTTGAAGAATTCTAAAAGAACATAGGACAGAGGCTGAGGCTGTTGCTTAGTGATAGATTGCTTAGTAAGTATGTGTTAGATCCTACTAGGTTCAATTTTCAGTATGGACATAAAAGAACTACCCACTATCCAGGAGTCATTTCATCTCCTACAGTTTCTCGGTCTTCGACTAAGGTCAAGTGTAGGAGTAGTTACTCTTCCCTCTTCCTACATTTCTCTAGTGCCTAGTAACTCAAAACGTAAGATTGGAACAAAACTAAAATATCACTAATATAATACATATTAAGTATTTTTCTAAGCATTGAATTAGATTTCTAAGCATTTTCCATTTTCCATAGGCATATAAGGAAGATTATTATTATCCCAATTTTTCAAATAGGGAAACTCAGATATACAGAGAACTATTTTGTTCAAAGTCACACGGTAAGCGAATATTAGAGCCATGATTCCAATCCAGCAATCTTATGGCATAGTAAATCCTCCATTCTCATCTATTCTACCAAAAACTCTCCTACACTCCCTGAAAGGGATCCCATGAAGAAAACCAAAAACAAAGCTTAACAAGTTGGGACTGAAAGTCAGAAATAAGGTTAAACACAAATGAAAGGAACAGAGCACAGTTTTGTGTACACAGATTAAGCAAACTGGCAACGCCCTAAGGGTAGGGGGTGTGAAATCATCCCTCAAATAGAAGCTGTATTTTAGCAAGTCATTCTTTTGGCTTAAGAAAATGCAAATCCCATTTTACAAGAGATAACCCACCAAGATTTTCTTTTTAGTTCCCTTTCAGAGCATGTCAGTTTATAAGATTCTTTACAGAAAGACTATACTGATAACGGAAAAGAAAATGTGGAGAAGATGAGATCACTGTGGACCAAAAAGTGAAAGCTGGATTGAGCTGCAACTATGTTCTTTTTACAAGATGCCCTGGGACCCACACTGAGAAAAGTGAAAAGATCGAACCCGGAACATTAGAGTTCAGCTGTGAATATCAATCATTGTTGAAGTAACACATTTTGACAGAGAATACAGTAATATGAAGTAAATGATAGATGTTGAAAGAGATTCAAATGAACGTTAGGTCAATTGTCTTTATAGAAAGTAATACCTATAGCTGCCCCCAAAACCCTAGAGAAAGGGAAATAAATCCATAGCTATAAAAGAAAAGGAAGTGATGGCAAGATGTGTAAACAGATTGCAAACGTTAAAGAGTAATGTTTTATACATTATTCTTTCCTCTATATTTCACCTAGCAAATGAAAAGATAGATCTATATTGTTGGATAAAAAAAGGAAAATGCGGGTTAACTGTCTGATTATTTCCTTGTTCCCCCAAATCCAGATCAATTCAGTTTTGCAGAAAGGATACCTTAGCCACATTTGTATCAAAAATCCTTAGTTTCCCACATGAATAGTTACCACAGCTGGAAGGCATTAGTGTTGTCCAAGTCAACAATTTTCCATAAGCCAGCAAGGAAAGAATTTTCACTGTTTGTTGTGACACATGAAAATTGGAGTCTTAAATCCTGCTTAGAATTAAAGTGACTTAAAATGAGAGGAAATGAGAAGGGAAAAATGTTGAAGTGCTACAACAAGGCAATCACTGCTGCATCGAGTTGGAAACAGAATGAAGCAAAAACACACTTCAGATCTGTAGGTAACATATTGCAAAAAGGATGTGGGAAAGGTTAATGGGTTTGAAATTAGACCTAGAAGTTTGGCTGTTTGGAGAGTATACATAAGTATTAGATCTTTCACTTCATTGCTGCCTACTCGTCTGCTCAGATACTCATATGCAATACCACTTTAATTAATTAGTCTCTCCAGGGCAAACCCTCTGCTAAATTGTGGAAAGCAGCCAAGTTTCATGTCAGCATTCTCAATTCTGTTCTCTGAGTTCCTTTCCTTCCTTTATGTTCTCCCCCATTTTCTATTCCCTTCACCATACCATGATTGAGATATCCCCTGTGCAGCATTGCATGGTAAATACATTTCATCTTCCAGGAGAAATCCAGCACTAGTTAATTCATACAATGAAATAATCCAGACCTAGATTTTATTGTTCAGAAGCTTATAATCAATAGCAATTTTATTTCCTTGCATTTTTTAAAAATGTTAACAAGTGTGTGTCCATTTCCAGGGGAAATAAGAAATCAAAAAATAGGACAGCCTTCATCCTCTTTAAATGTACTGTCAAAAGAAATTCTCTTTGACCAAACCGTACTAAGACCTGAGATAAACACCTTAACTGGACACATTTCTTTATTTGTTCTCTAAGAAAAATCAAGTTGTACTGATACTTGTAAGTTTTTTGAATGACCTTCCAAAATAAATGTTTAAAAAATAAAATCTATAAAATTTTGTTGGGTATTGGTTTGATTATTTACTCTAATGAATGACTAGATAATTGATGAAAATCTGGTATTATGGCATGTTTTTCATGTTTCAACTGAATTCCTCTAGAAAAGAGAAACATAACAGTTAAATTTAGATGCATTTTTATATCATTTCAAATGGAAACACAGAAAAGTAAAATTCAACATTTTCATTTTATGTTTTTAAGTCCCTGCTCAAAGGATTACAGAGGAATTTTTCACTGTAAGAATATGGAATGATTAGAAATTATGATCTGGCAACAGAGAGACTCTCTTCAAAAAAACACAACTGATTAGAGTAAATTTGAAATTTTTAAACACTTGTTTTCAGCAGAAAGTGGTAAACTGAAATGAATTAATTCTACTCAAGAACATATTTGTCAAAAAATTTACTATATATATATATGGTGTGTCAAATGAGGAATTAAACTACGTTTCAAAGAATACAAATCAAGCTCCAAATCAAGTGTGGGTCTTTTGCCAACATTTCACTACACTTTTCTTGAAGCACGAGCAAAGCACCTTTCCTCTCAGCAATCAGCTCATACCTTTCCTGTTGTATTTGTCCCATTCTTCCTTTAAACATAGTGATTCATGAACATTTTACCATAAGAGGGTGGAAAGATTAAATATGTCAGTTGCATGAGTATCAAAGCCCTACCAATAATAATAAAAAATCACATTTTGTGATAAATTGATCCATGTCAGATTCACTGATAAGTAATTTATATGCATTTATTTCATTTAATCCTACAAAAATCCCTATGAGAAAAATTATTCATTACTCCATTTGCCAGATAATTATGCCACATCACAGAATGGATAATAGCAACAGAATTATTATTAAATTCCATGGCAGAACCAGGATTTGAACCTAGACAATCTGGTCCAGAGACTAATCACTAATCTACATCATGCCTTGTAATAGAAAAATAAGGAACAGAGATGTGGCTCATTAGTAGAATACTTGCTTAGCTTATGCAAGAACCTGAATTTGAAGTCTAGTCCTGCAAAAAAAAAAAAAAAAAGAAAAGGGAAAAAAAGAAAATCAATAAATCATAACTGTTAAAGAGAACAATAAATACTATCTAACATATTATCTTCAAATCAAGAGCGTTCGACTGAAATTCTACCTCCTACTCTTGCTCATACGAAGTCATTTTCTTTTCTGATTGTCTATTACCTTATACATGGACCTCTCCTGTCTCTTTTCACTCATAACCTAGAATACAGGCCTAAGGTCTCATACATCTGATTTATTTATGTTCTTCCCCAATCACAGTATGTGTTAGTATAATGTCTCAACTAATATACTTGATCACTAAATTAACATTTAGTGAATGAAAAGGACCCATAAATAGTTTGATCACAATATCTTTTTCTAGACCTCGTACCTTTCTACATCCCACATGATATCATGTACAAGGTGGAAGCTTAATATTTCTTGAAACAGTTAAAAAGTCCATGATTTTTTGTACTTCAATGAGCTCTTATTGTAAAATGAAAAAGTGTACTGACTTCATTCAGTAAAATATATGTAGAATTTCCAGGCAGAGATAATACTACCATAAGTTTATAAGGGTCTCAGAAAAAGAAAATATAGAATAGAATAATCATTGCAGTATTCTATTCCCTAATCTACAAAACTTTTAATTGTCATCTACAAAATTCACCATGCATCTAATATCATTAACTTTTCAAACATTTAAAATTCATCATCTTATTGAATCTTCCTCATAATTTTTGGAGGTCAGTGCTTTGTTTCCAGTTTACAGATAAGGAAAATTGGGAATGAGGAGGTTAAACTACTAATAGTCACACTGTTAGCAACTAGCAGAGCAGAGATTCAAATTGAAGTCTCTGATTATTAAGCCCAGAACCTTGTATGTGATTGTCTCTTAACAGACTTATGAGGTTTCTATTTGAACTTATTACCCAAATGCAAATAAAAACATAGCACTAAATTTGGTGAATTTCTCTAAAATAGAAACAAAAGAGCTGTATCTAAGAACTAAGACACTGAGATCAGATAGACCTGGGTTTGGATACCAGCTCCATATTAGTAAGCCATTTATCTTTGGACAAGTTATCTATGTACTACAAATCTCAATTTTCTCACTTTGACTCTCTGATTCTCACGGAACAAACAAAGTAGAACTTATGTGGAAGCTTGCTCCTTGCTGGCCAGGTTTCATAATACCAGAAAGTACTGTGCAAGCTTCTGTGGGAGAAAAGTCATCAGCAGTCTCACAGGGCTGTGGAAGTTGCAAACTACAATTTCAAAAAAAAAAAATGGTAAGAAGTAACCATCAGTGCTACAGAAGAAAGAATGTTATGGAGGTAACTAACTGCTTTCAGATTGGATGTAAAGCATGCTTTTTCATCAGTGAATGTATTCCAGGAACTATAAACCAGGCCAAGAAACAGAGGAAGGGGAGACCATAGGCCCTAGGAGAGAACAAACTACTAGGTTTAGCTATTAGGACTTGATATCAAAATGCCTTTTAAACATTTATCATTATACCCATAGATTAGAAGAGCACTCTACCAGTAAGTTTCCCTCTGTAATGGAAAATATTAAATACAGCTGACCAAACTGCAGAAAACAAGTGACTGCAGACTTTTCAACCCCTTGCTTCAAGGCTCAAGTAACATACTGGAAAAGAGGATGATTACAATATAAGAATCTGAAGAAGGAAGGAGAAACAATATCTTCTGGACATGATAAGGCCATTGCATCCATGAATTCACTACAGTAATGTGTGCTTTCATAGACCTGAACAAGATTTTTGTCATATCAATATTTCACTATGGAAGGAAAATATATTAAGAGGTCCCATTCCTCCCTGAGAGACTATTGATGGGTAACGCTTAATGTGAGGGTCTTTTTTCAATGGTGTAACCACTGATAAATGATT
Source organism: Typhlomys cinereus (assembly GCA_023101885.1). Classification (NCBI taxonomy): domain Eukaryota; kingdom Metazoa; phylum Chordata; class Mammalia; order Rodentia; family Platacanthomyidae; genus Typhlomys; species Typhlomys cinereus. The sequence goes on from JALPQD010000052.1 coordinate 2,526,552, forward strand.
CGTGCTCTAGCAAGTGCCTAGACACATGCCATTAAAGGCAGCCTAGATGAAACCCAGTGGACTACACATGCAGAAAGACAAGAAAGTACGAGAGAGACTAGCAATGAAGAAGGTTTCGTTCATGAAACTCTAAAATAATATAAATAATTTAAAAATCAAACATAAAATATAGATTCAGTAAAAATGTATGGTTATATCAAATTTTTAATTAACATTTTTCAAATGTTATTAAATGGCAATTGGAAAAATCACATAAACCAGAGTCAAAGGATGTAACCTCTTCAATTAAAGTGATAACAAGCAATGTCTGATATTAGAAACTACTCTGAAATGGCAAACACACTCCTCTTAATATTGTACTAGTAACATTGCAGGCTGAATTATGTCATTTAAACCATCTTCACAGTTGCAAAAAAAAATCTGAGTCTCAATTTTTTTCTTAAAGACCTAAAAATTGTATCTCACAGAGATATTAAGGAAAATTGAGTAAATGTATATAAAAGGCCTAAGACATACTCAGGATATGCCCTAAAGGATAAAGTGTCTTTACTGGTCCAATGACAACTCTGCTTATTTCTCGTGATTATATAACAAGTATTGCTACCCTGTCAATATAATTTTCATAAAACATACATGAAATTATACTGGTAACTGTCAACTCTTACAAGCCAATGGCAAAAGAGGAGATGATCAACTCCACTGAATGGGAATGTGGAGACTTTGCTGAGGTGGCTTAGACCAGAAACAGTCACTACTCAATCAGTTCATATGCCAATAGCTGATAAAAATAGGTCATTGTTTGCCAGACTTAGTGCCAATTACATGCAGCTTCAGTCCACAAATGAATGAAAATGTTCTTCAGGAGAAATTTGAGTTTCTCTAGCTCCATGAATTTGAATTCAGAAAAGGTCTCCAGACCTTTCAGAAAAACATTCAGCTTTGTTTCTCTATGGAAGAAAAAAATCTGGTTTCCTGTGCATAGGAAGCCTGCTTTCTTAAGAATCAATTATGCATGGTATGCCTAGTTGGTTTACAAAACCAGAGTAAATGGAAAAAGAACAAATCAAAGCACAGTGTCATGGTGATTCTTGTTCACAGCTTTTAACCCATTTGTAGCAAGGGTGCACTAAAGAAATTAGCTATCAGTCTTCAACCCACTCTTTGGTGTCTTCAATTCTAAGACTTGCATTATTCAAAGTAAGATTACATAATCAAAATCATTTCTGGGCAGTGATTATAAAATCTATGTGTATGATAAAAATCTAAACCTGACCAAATGGGACCACTTTGAGTTCAGAGAAATGTTTAACTTGTCTGACAAACCACAACTTCAACCAAATAGTTTCTTCATTTGGTGCCCTAAACATTGAGGAAGTTGGATTAGATACTCTCCAGAGGCCCTTTGAGCTACAAGTTTCATTCCAAGGTGATGCGACAGCTGCGTTCTGGGTAATGTCTACACAAACTATAAGGCATGTGGTAGAAGTAAAACTGGCCTTCATACTTCAAAATATCCTTTCATATTTTGTGCTAGTTAGCCAGTTCTTTGTGGTCAATTCTTCTGACAGAGAGAAAGGCCAGAAGGCCTTAAATTTCATCATTTCCATAGCAATTCTAATTTTACTCATACAGGTATAATTGCTTGATAAACCCACGGATGCATGTGAACAATTTCAGTAATCATTGTTTATGTTTGTACTTTGTCAAGTGTATTAGCCTAAAATGAAGCGATAACACAGTCAATGAAATTTGGTTTTTTAAAAAAAGAAACACACTGCCAGAAGGATGAGAATTAGAAAGTCATATAAGCAGTCATTCCTATTTATAATGAAAATGAAAGTTTTCAGAAATAGCTACTTAGCATTTTCTGTATTTCAAATACTGGCATCACTTTGAACAAATGTAAATCATTTTCTTCCAAGAAGATGAGTAAAAAATAAATAAATAAATAAATAACTTGAAAAGTGGTGAAAATACTGAGAAAATGAATCAGTTTATGCATTGAGTTCTGGAGCAACCTTTTCAAAACTTAAGAAAATTTTGACACCTATAAAATTAAAGTTATTATATGATAAAAGAAGACATGGACTAGGGAAAATATATTCCACGACAGAGTAAGGATAAAAAATATCTTAATAAAGACAAATATTGAATTAAAAATTGAACATAAAGGATTAGATATGTAGATCAGCTGGACGAATACTTCCCAAAAATACACAAAGGCCTGGAATTGATCCCCTTCAGTGTCTAATCCCATGTGTGATGATATATACCTATAATTCCAACATTAAACAAAGTAAAGGCAGGAGGTCAACATTGGTTACATGAAACTCTGTCTCTAATAATGATAATGGAAAAAATATGATTGGGGAAATGGTTTAATCAGTACAGTATTTGATGAGGACCTGAGTTTTGATTCCCAGTATCTACATAAAAAGCTGGCTACAGAAGCACATATCTGTAATCTCGGTGCTGGGATGCAGAGACAGGAGGATACCAGGGTCTTGCTAGTCAGTTGAGGCAAATAGGTTACCTCCATGTCCAACCAGAGACCATCATGGAAAAGAAGAAGCCATTAAGGGAGACAATAAACCTCCATATCTGACCTCCACAGACACAGGTATACATATGCAGACTCACTGATACACAGACACCCAACACATATGCACACATGCATACCACACATGCAAATACTAATAACAATATTAAAAAATTGAATGTAAAGGAATAATATCATAATTAATGTAAAATCTTCCACAGAGATACAACGCCCCCCCCCACAATTCTACAAGAGCAAGATCAAGGAAGGAATGTTAGATTTAAATATATTGCAGGTAAAACACACTTGATGTTTCCATTGTTTTAAGGTCAATATGATTCAACAGCCTCCACAGAAAATAAGTAGCATCTTAATCTACATTATATTTCCATAAATAAATTTCTATGTTCAGTTTTGGAATCTCAGTTTGCCATAATGTATGCACACAAGTTAGGAAACTTGAAAGCCCATTGTGATCTTTTTCTGCCTAGTTGCTCACTCTTACATCATTCATTCCAAATATGTTAGCCATTGCCCCAAATGTTCCTTGTTTTTCAATATTTCCAGTCCTGATCTTACTTATGAACTCAAACACATTATCTTTCAAATATATTTTCTACCATTCTCCACCTCATTTTAGGTTGTGACTGATTTTTGTTTATATCCTATACTTATCTCTGTTAACAGCATTTAATGAAATCATTTGACTTTTTGTTTGTTTTGTTTTGCAACCCAGAGCTCTTTGAAAACAGGCATTGCTTCTTACACATCTTAATAGTCCCAGTATATATCACAAAGCTAATAACACATAGAAGGTTCCCAACAAAGTATTCTAATTTTTTTCAATTATAAAGATCAGCCCAAAGAAATTGAATTATCTTTGCCTAAGAATTTGCCTAGAAGAATCAGAAGAACTGGCATACTGTAGCTACCATGAAAGAATTCAAAGTCCATTTTACAAAAAGGAACTGGTTTTATTTCTTTCAATTGTTAGGATTGAAACAAGAACCACTTCAGAGAAATTACAAAGAAATATGGCGCTTTCATATAAGTGTAGAATGTCCCACAGGTGCTCAACCCTAAACAGAGCAACTAAACCTCTTATCATTACCCAAATCACCCTAAAACTCAAGAAGTATTGTAAAAGAAGGGATGGAAAGAATATAATAGCTAGATGGTGAGAAAGCATAGGCAGCATACCATCAAAGATTGTCTTCTAGATGTGATAAAGTCGGGGCTGGAGAAGTGGCTCAAGGGTTAAGCCTCTGCCTTGCAGGCAGAAGGTCCTGAGTTCGGATCCTAGACCCCACGTATAGATGCCAGGCGGAAGCAGGGGCGGCCTGTGTTTCTGGTCCTGGTAGGGCAGAGTAAACAAGGAGGAGGTGGAGGCGTCCATGGTGGTTCCTGAATTCGTCCGTGGTTCTATACACACACACACACACACACACACACACACACACACACACACACGCATAAACGCACAATTCAATAAATAATAAAAAAATAAAAAATAAAATAAAATAAAAAAATAAAAATAGATGTGATAAAGTCATTACATGTATGAACTCACTACAGCTGGGTTCACCTGCAGAAGACCTACATGAGATAGGATCTATCAGCATTTCATCATGGATGTATGAAGAACCTATGTGATCCTAACCCTCTCTGAGGGAACATTGTGGATAATGTTAAATATAGGAAGATGACCCACTTGCTTCACAGGTTTTGTCACTAATATATTGGTATGCTACAGCAAGTGCCCAGGCACATGTTAATGCAGGTAAAACTTATTAAACTCTGTGCGATACATACACACACACACACACACACACACACACACACACACATGCACTGTGGCACTATCGATTCAGAGAGGCCCTAGCCCGGGCTCCCGAATCCAGGAAGTCTTGCTACAAATAAGCCTGAACAAGTTCGGACATGCCCCAGAAATGTCTCAATACAGGAACCATACAGGCGGAGGGATGCACAACCAATGGGAAGGAGGGATGAACAACCAATGGGAAGCGGCCATCTAACCTGGACACCTAGTAAACATCTAAATGATTGGTGGCTGCTCTCCCCCTCCCCCTGAGTGGAGAGGTGGCCACTCCTGATTGGACCCCAACCCTATATAAGCCCAAATACTTCCTGAATAAAGCTGAGTCTGCAGCCAACTCGTCCTCTGCCTGCTGCTTCTCGCCAGACTCCCAAGGTCTGGGTGGTGACCCCATCACCAGCTCGCCCATTTGCCTCGAGCCCACAAGGCCCCTGCTGTTTCCCCTCTTCCCCTCCCTCCCACTGACCTGGCAGGGATTCGGCAACATCTGGTGCATCAACGTGGGGTGGTGCCGCCTTCAGTGTAGACAAAACACCCACTCTGGTAAAGTTTGGTGAGTGGCCCCTTTGGTTTTGTGTTCCTGTGCTTACAGTGTCTGAAGGAGAGCAAGTGGCCCCCTCCTCTTCCCCTTTCCCTGTTTGTCCTTCGGAACAAAATTGCTCACTTGATTTGCTGATGATCAAGGAGCCCCTCATAATGCAATCGCTCATTTGATTTCCCCACGATCAAAGAGCCCCTCTAAACCAAGGATTTTCTTGGTGAGTTCACATGAGAAATTGTTCCCCTCAGAACTCAGAGCCCAGGTTCAATTATAATTGAATTGGCCTGACCGGGGGCATACGGCCTGAGGGAGTAACAAACCTCTGAAGTCCCTCACTAAGCACAGGATGCTTAGATCCAAAACACCTGTGCGTATGTCCTGCACTAGATCTCTCCTTGGACGTTGGTTACCCTTTTAGGAGTTGTCATTTGATCTTGATTCTAGTTGTTGCTTTTTGTTTTCTGTGCTTTTTCGGCTTGTCCGCTCACCTCCTATTCATCTCTGCTCCATTAGGGAACCTTTCCTCTCCATAATGGGTAATTACCGTACCATCAGAAGGCATCCCAGGTGACTTCCCTTAAGGCTCTACTAGACTTACATAGGATCAAAGTGAGACTGAAGGACTTAGAAGATTTTTGGGAGGAAGCTTTAATCTTAGCTCCTTGGATTTCCCTGGAAAATGTCTGGGACCCACAGATTTGAATGGGAGTACTTTCTTGTCCCATAAGAGGGAAGTCCAGGACAGCCATATGCCTCCCAGGATGACCAAATGCCTCCCGCCCCCTTTGTTCCCATCCTCCTTAGCATCATAACAGCCTTAAAGGATCCTCCACTGAGGAAGTGATTAATTACTACAATGAAACTTGTGGACAGAACCCAAATTAGTCATTTTTTCTTCCTCCACATCCTTCCCCTCCACCTCCCGGGTCGAGCACTCTGCAGAAGACTCACAAATCCATGGGAGGGTGGCATTGCACCCCCTGCCGACATCCCCTTCTCTCCTATTCTTCTTCCTGTAGCTCTTGACTCCCCCTCTTTGCTGGCTGTATTTTCTGCTTCAGACGATACTGGTCTCCCAAAACGTATCTTAAAATCTCTCCTAGAGACTAGAGCCCTCAAGGTTAAGACTGCTGGCCTGGAGGAATCTTGGAATGAGGCTGCGGTTTTAGCACCTTGGATCCCCCCAGAGAACTGTGGGAACTGGACCTATGGATGAGGATGCTTTTCCTTGCTGGATGTTTTCATAATTAAGCTAAGCTGCCGGACTTAACTAAAATGAGGTCTTGTTTTAAAAAAGGTTTTCCTAAGTGTTAATCCATCTTTGATAAAGCTTTCAAGGGTAATTTTAAGACAGTTGCTAATAAATTGTACAGTTGCTGGTAAAATGTTGTTCATGTGCTTGTATGTTTATATGCTCTGTGTTTACATGTTGTGTGTCTTGTGTCTGTGGCCACTTCAATTTTTTTCATTTCTGTTGTGTGCTAATATAAAAATTTTGGCATGCTATTTTTAAATACATGTATGCATACTTAAAAATAACAAATAATTTTGATAACATCTAAGGCTGTAACTACTTATGTTTTATATCTATCACAATATAGATTGTAAGTTTTCTTTCATACAAGTTTTCTTACAGGTTTTTTTCAAATATTCCCAAAATAAAAAAGCTTTCTTTCCAAGTCCTCAGGGCACCCATTCAGGCCTCAGACATTCCTAAATGCCACTAAAGGTGTGTTGTAAGCCTGGCTGTCCTCCATTGAAGCAATGCCTTAATAATTTACAATTGTTAGGTTTTGATTTATGTCTCCCAAGCACTTCTGGGTCATTTTTCCACCTGCCCCAAATACAGCCTCTCCACATTCCCCGCCTACAGCCTCTCAGCCTGCCCCTTCCGTAACAAAGACTGCTTTTTTCTTTCACTGCTTAAGTTATCCTTTGGGACCTTGATTCCTTCTCTGCAATGGTCTCATGACTGTTAGTCAATGATTGGTAAGGCTCCCTACAAGGCTGGTGTCCAACCTAAGACAGGCACAGTCATTTACATTCCTGCAGCTGAAGAGGCTCAGGTTGCCCCAGCGATCATGTTCACACTAAAAAATTGATAAATAAATAAAAGGGTGAAAATGTGGCAATATCGATTCAGGGAGGCCCTATCCCGGGCTCCCGAATCAAGGAGGTCTGGCTACAGACAAGCCTAAACAAGTTTGGACATGCCCCACACATGTCCCAATTGAGAAACCACGCAGGAAGAGGGATGGACAATCAATGGGAAGCCATCTAACCTGGACACCTAGTAAACAGCTAAATGATTGGTGGCTGCTCCCCCCTTCCCCTGAGCAGAGGAATGGCAAGACCTCATTGGACCCCGAACCTATATAAGCCCAAACACTTCCTGAATAAATCCGAGTCTGCAGCTAATTGTCCTCTGCCTACTGCTTTTCACCTGACTTCCGGGATTCGGTTCGTGACCCCATCACCACATCGCCCATTCACCTGCATCCACAAGGCTCCTGCCATTTCCCCTGTTCTCTCCCTCACCCCCCACACCTGATCTGGCCCAGCGGAGGATTCGGCAATAATGGACGTGCACAAACACACTGGTTTTTTTGTGATTCACGGTTGTTTTTATTTTGGCCAAGCTTCAATCAGTCTGGCTTGTGGACTTCAGGAACGGACAAATCTGTGGACAGCTTCGCTTCCGAAAGCCACCGCAAATTTCGCCAGTTTGCTGGGCAGAAGCATGTAGACTGCCCGCTGAAAATCTTCTGGCATCAGAGTACATCGATTTTTTAAGTACATCAAACGGCAGGCTTCAGCAGCGATGCGATCAAACAGATCGTTGATGAGGACATTCAGGATTTCCAAAGTACGACCTGAAATGCTCCTGTCAGGATCAACTTCTTTCAAAACTCGATTGATGTAAAGGGAGTAATTTCTCTCACCGCGGTTGGTGGTGTGACATTTCTTCTTCTCAATCGGGCTCAACTGTCCTTTGCAGTACTTGTATCTTTTGATAACAGATTTGGCCATGGTGGAGGTATTCCTTGTAGATGTTGTCCCTTGAAACTTAGAAATGAAGGTTTGAGGGATCGACGAAAGTTCTCCTATTTGTAGTAATATGTCACAGTCACATTGCCAGGATTTCTCCGTGATTGGTAGTTGCTCTTCCTATGTCACAAAACACTTAGCAACAGCCTGTTGCTAAGGGCAAGTATACATGTGTGGCCACTTTCAGATTTTCCTAAGCACAGAAGGACTGAGACTGACTTCCAGCAGAAAAGAAGAGTACTTAGATCTTTTGCTTTGTTCATTAACAATTTGAAAATATCATATCCAATCTGTTCAGAATTGGACATGATCTCATCAAATTAGGGATTTGGTGTGAGGATAGGAAAGGAAAAGTTTCCATAGTCCTCTTATGTAAGTCAGTGTTAATTTTATTTTATTTATTTATTTTGTTTGGTTTTATCGGGGACACTGTGTGTCGAGGACCAAGGGTGACATTGGGAAACATCCTGAATTCCTTCGTTCTCCTTCTTGCTTCGCTCTGGGCTTCCTCAGGCTCTGCCTACTGGGGCCAGTAGTGCAGGCTGCTGCCATTTCCACCTGGTGTTTTTGCATGGGACCTGGGATCCAAACTCAGGACCGTCTGCTTACAAGAAGGACTTGTTAACCCCTGAGCATCTCAGCAGCCCTGTAGTTCATTGTTTTATAAAAGATTATCTAGACCCATTTAATAATGAAATGAATAATGAAGCCATTTCAAAGGTCAAAATGATGTAGTAAAATTAACTGTTACTAATCTGGTTTTTAAGAATTGTAGCATTTGTTTTAAAAATGAAGCTTCAATATTTTTCTAGATCCTGGTTTCTGAGGAGCAAAAATGTACAAATGAAGAATCAAAAACCTCACTGATTCCCCTTGAGCCCACAAGGCCCCTGGCATTTACCCTCTTCTCCCCACCCCCACCCCCAACAACCTAAGACAGGCACAGTCACTTATATTCCGCACAGCTGAAGAGGCTCAGGGTTCTCCCCTCTATCATTTTCCCACTAAAAAATTGATAAATAAGTAATAAGTGAAAATGTGGCACTATAGATTCAGGGAGGCCCTAGCCTGGGCTCCCAAATCAAGGAGGTCTGGCTACAGACAAGCCTGAACAAGTTCAGACAGGCCCCAGCCATGTCCCAATAAAGGAACCATGAAGGCACAGGGAAGGACAACCAATGGGAAGCCATCTAACCGGACACCTAGTAAAGAGCTAAATGATTGGTGGCTGCTCCCCCTTTCCCCTGAGCAGAGGGATGGCAAGACCTGATTGGACCCCGACCCTATATAAGCCCAAACACTTCCTGAATAAAGCTGAGTCTGCAGCCAACTGGTCCTTTGACTGCTGCTTCTCACCTGACTTCCGGGGTTGGGGTGGTGACTCCGTCTCCAGCTCCCCCATTTGCTTCCATCTTGCAAGGCCCCTGCCGTTTCCTGTTCTCTCCCTGACCCCCCAACCCTGGGCTGTCCGGGTTGGGTTTTGGCAACAATGCACTTGAACACACTTTTTTTCTTGTGATTCAAGGTTGTTTTTATTTTGGCCAAGCTTCAATCAGTCTGGCTTGTGGACTTCAGGAACGGACAAATCTTTCGACGGCTTCACTTCCAAAAGCCACCGCAAATTTCGCCAGTTTCCTGGGCAGAAGCATGTAGACTGCCCGCTGAAAATCTTCTGGCATCAGAGTACATCGATTTTTTAAGTACATCAAACGGCAGGCTTCAGCAGCGATGCGATCAAACAGATCGTTGATGAGGACATTCAGGATTTCCAAAGTACGACCTGAAATGCTCCTGTCAGGATCAACTTCTTTCAAAACTCGATTGATGTAAATGGAGTAATTTCTCTCGCCGCGGTTGGTGGTGTAACATTTCTTCTTGTCAATCGGGCTCAACTGTCCTTTGCAGTACTTGTATCTTTTGATAACAGATTTGGCCATGGTGGAGGTATTCCTTGTAGATGTTGTCCCTTGAAACTTAGAAATGAAGGTTTGAGGGATCGACGAAAGTTCTCCTATTTGTAGTAATATGTCACAGTCACATTGCCAGGATTTCTCCGTGATTGGTAGTTGCTCTTCCTATGTCACAAAACACTTAGCAACAGCCTGTTGCTAAGGGCAAGTATACATGTGCGGCCACTTTCAGATTTTCCTAAGCACAGAAGGACTGAGACTGACTTCCAGCAGAAAAGAAGAGTACTTAGATCTTCTGCTTTGCTCATTAACAATTTGTAAATATCATATCCAATCTGTTCAGAATTTGACATGATCATATCAAATTAGGGATTTGGCATGAGGATAGGAAAGGAAAAGTTTCCATAGTCCTCTTATGTAAGTCAGTGTTCATTTTATTTTATTTATTTGTTTTGTGTGGGTGTATCAGGGGACACTGTGTGTCTAGGACCAAGGGTGACATTGGGAATCATCCTGGATTCCTTCTTTCTCCTTCTTGCTTAGTTCTGGGCTTCCTCAGCCTCCGCCTACCGGGGCCAGAAGTGCAGGCTGCTGCAATTTCCACCTGGTGTTTTTACATGGGACTTGGGATCCAAACTCAGGACGGTCTGCTTACAAGAGGGTGTTGTTAACCCCTGAGCATCTCAGCAGCCCCGTAGTTCATTGTTTTATAAAAGATTGTCTAGACCCATTTAATAATGAAATGAATAATGAAGCCATTTCAAAGGTCAAAATGATGTAGTAAAATTAACTGTCACTAATCTGGTTTTTAAGATTTGTAGATTTTGTTTTAAAAATGAAGCTTCAATATTTTTTTAGATCCTGGTTTCTGAGGAACAAAAATGTGCAAATGAAGAATCAAAAACCTCATCCATTTGCCTGGAGCCCACAAGGCCCCTGCGGTTTACCCTCTTCCCCACGCCCCCACCCCCACCAACCTAATACAGGCACAGTCACTTATGTTCCACCCAGCTGAAGAGGCTAGGGGTTGCCCCAGCTATCATGTTCCCACTAAAGAATTGGAGGCTCAGTGGTTAAGCCTCTGCCTTATTGGCAGAAGTTCCCGAGTTCGGTTCCTAGACCCCACTTATAGACGCCAGGTGGAAGCAGCGGGGCGGCCTGCGCTTCTGGTCCTGGCAGGGCGGAGCCTGTGAATCCCAGGGCAGAGTAAACAAGGAGGAGGTGGAGGCATCCATGGTGGTTCCCAAATTCGTCCGTGGTTCTACACACATACATAAATACATACACACGCGCGCACACACACGCACAATTGAATAAATAAATTTTTTTTTAATTTTAAAAAATTGATAAATAAAAGGGTGAAAATGTGGCACTATCGATTTAGGGAGTCCCTAGCCCGTGCTCCGGAATAAAGGTGGTCTGGCTACAGACAAGCCTGAACAATTTCAGACATGCCCCAGACATGTCCCAAATGAGGAGCCATGCAGGCGGAGGGATGAACAAACAATGGGAAGCCATTTAACCTGGACACCTAGTAAACAGCTAAATGATCGGCGGCTGCTCCCCCCTCCCTGAGCACAAGGATGACAAGACTTGATTGGACCCCGACCCTATATAAGTACAAATACTTCCTGAATAAAGCCGAGTCTGCAGCCAACTCCTCCTCTGTCTGCTGCTTCTCAAGTGACTTCTGGGGTTCAGGTGGTGACCCGGTCGTTGGCTCGCCCATTCACCTCCATCCCCCATGGCCCCTGCTGAACCAGCTCTTCCACCCACTCTCCACCCCCTGCCCTCATGCAGGCCCAGAGGGGATTCAGCAACAATGTACGTGTACAAACACACTTTTTTTCTTGTGATTCAAGGTTGTTTTTATTTTGGCCAAGCTTCAATCAGTCTGGCTTGTGGACTTCAGGAACGGACAAATCTGTGGACAGCTTCGCTTCCGAAAGCCACCGCAAATTTCGCCAGTTTCCTGGGCAGAAGCATGTAGACTGCCCGCTGAAAATCTTCTGGCATCAGAGTACATCGATTTTTTAAGTACATCAAACGGCAGGCTTCAGCAGCGATGCGATCAAACAGATCGTTGATGAGGACATTCAGGATTTCCAAAGTACGACCTGAAATGCTCCTGTCAGGATCAACTTCTTTCAAAACTCGATTGATGTAAAGGGAGTAATTTCTCTCGCCGCGGTTGGTGGTGTGACATTTCTTCTTCTCAATCGGGCTCAACTGTCCTTTGCAGTACTTGTATCTTTTGATAACAGATTTGGCCATGGTGGAGGTATTCCTTGTAGATGTTGTCCCTTGAAACTTAGAAATGAAGGTTTGAGGGATCGACGAAAGTTCTCCTATTTGTAGTAATATGTCACAGTCACATTGCCAGGATTTCTCCGTGATTGGTAGTTGCTCTTCCTATGTCACAAAACACTTAGCAACAGCCTGTTGCTAAGGGCAAGTATACATGTGCAGCCACTTTCAGATTTTCCTAAGCACAGAAGGACTGAGACTGACTTCCAGCAGAAAAGAAGAGTACTTAGATCTTCTGCTTTGCTCATTAACAATTTGAAAATATCATATCCAATCTGTTCAGAATTGGACATGATCATATCAAATTAGGGATTTGGTATGAGGATAGGAAAGAAAAAGTTTCCATAGTCCTCTTATGTAAGTCAGTGTTCATTTTATTTTATTTATTTATTTTGTTTGGTTTTATCGGGGGACACTGTGTGTCGAGGACCAAGGATGACATTGGGAATCATCCTGGATTCCTTCTTTCTCCTTCTTGCTTCGCTCTGGGCTTCCTCAGGCTCTGCCTCCCGGGGCCAGTAGTGCAGGCTGCTGCCATTTCCACCTGGTGTTTTTACATGGGACCTGGGATCCTAACTCAGGACCTTCTGCTTACAAGAAGGACTTGTTAACCCCTGAGCATCTCAGCAGCCCTGTAGTTCATTGTTTTATAAAAGATTATCTAGACCTATTTAATAATGAAATGAGTAATGAAGCCATTTCAAAGGTCAAAATGATGTAGTAAAATTAACTGTTACTAATCTGGTTTTTAAAAATTGTAGCTTTTGTTTTAAAAATGAAGCTTCAACATTTTTCTAGATCCTGGTTTCTGAGGAGCAAAAATGTACAAATGAAGAATCAAAAACCTCACTGATTCCCCTTGAGCCCACAAGGCCCCTGGCATTTACCCTCTTCTCCCCACCCCCACCCCCAACAACCTAAGACAGGCACAGTCACTTATATTCCGCACAGCTGAAGAGGCTCAGGGTTCTCCCCTCTATCATTTTCCCACTAAAAAATTGATAAATAAGTAATAAGTGAAAATGTGGCACTATAGATTCAGGGAGGCCCTAGCCTGGGCTCCCAAATCAAGGAGGTCTGGCTACAGACAAGCCTGAACAAGTTCAGACAGACCCCAGACATGTCCCAATAAAGGAACCATGCAGGCACAGGGATGGACAACCAATGGGAAGCCATCTAACCTGGACACCTAGTAAACAGCTAAATGATTGGTGGCTGCTCCCCCCTTCCCCTGTGCAGAGGGATGGCAAGACCTGATTGGACCCCGACCCTATATAAGCCCAAACACTTCCTGAATAAAGCCGAGTCTGCAGCCAACTAGTCCTCTGCCTGCTGCTTCTCAAGTTTTTTCCGGGGTTTGGGTTTTGACTCTGACCTGGCTCACCTATTCCCCTCCATCCCACAATGCCCCTTTTTTTTCCCATCTTCTCTCCCCCACACCCTACCCCTGGACTGGCCCAGAGGGGGAATCCGCAACAATGCACGTGGGCAAACACACTTTTTTTTAATGATCCACGGTTGTTTTTATTTTGGCCAAGCTTCAATCAGTCTGGCTCGTGGACTTCAGGAACGGACAAATCTGTGGACAGCTTCGCTTCCGAAAGCCACCGCAAATTTCGCCAGTTTGCTGGGCAGAAGCATGTAGACTGCCCGCTGAAAATCTTCTGGCATCAGAGTACATCGATTTTTTAAGTACATCAAACGGCAGGCTTCAGCAGCGATGCGATCAAACAGATCGTTGATGAGGACATTCAGGATTTCCAAAGTACGACCTGAAATGCTCCTGTCAGGATCACTTCTTTCAAAACTCGATTGATGTAAAGGGAGTAATTTCTCTCGCCGCGGTTGGTGGTGTGACATTTCTTCTTCTCAATCGGGCTCAACTGTCCTTTGCAGTACTTGTATCTTTTGATAACAGATTTGGCCATGGTGGAGGTATTCCTTGTAGATGTTGTCCCTTGAAACTTAGAAATGAAGGTTTGAGGGAATGACGAAAGTTCTCATATTTGTAGTAATATGTCACAGTCACATTGCCAGGATTTCTCCGTGATTGGTAGTTGCTCTTCCTATGTCACAAAACACTTAGCAACAGTCTGTTGCTAAGGGCAAGTATACATGTGCAGCCACTTTCAGATTTTCCTAAGCACAGAAGGACTGAGACTGACTTCCAGCAGGAAAGAAGCGTACTTAGATCTTCTGCTTTGCTCATTAACAATTTGTAAATATCATATCCAATCTGTTCAGAATTTGACATGATCATATCAAATTAGGGATTTGCTGTGAGGATAGGAAAGGAAAAGTTTCCATAGTCCTCTTATGTAGATCAGTGTTAATTTTATTTTATTTATTTATTTTGTTTGGTTTTATCGGGAGACACTGTGTGTCGAGGACCAAGGGTGACATTGGGAATCATCCTGGATTCCTTCTTTCTCCTTCTTGCTTAGTTCTGGGCTTCCTCAGGCTCTGCCTACCGGGGCCAGTAGTGCAGGCTGCTGCCATTTCCACCTGGTGTTTTTACATGGGACCTGGGATCTAAACTCAGGACCGTCTGCTTACAAGAGGGTGTTGTTAACCCCTGAGCATCTCAGCAGCCCCGTAGTTCATTGTTTTATAAAAGATTGTCTAGACCCATTTAATAATGAAATGATAATGAAGCCATTTCAAAGGTCAAAATGATGTAGTAAAATTAACTGTCACTAATCTTGGTTTTTAAGAATTGTAGCATTTGTTTTAAAAATGGAGCTTCAATATTTTTCGAGATCCTGGTTTCTGAGGAACAAAAATGTGCAAATGAAGAATCAAAAACCTCACTGATTCCCCTTGAGCCCACAAGGCCCCTGGCATTTACCTTCTTCCCCCCACCTCTACCCCCACCAACCTAAGACAGGCACAGTCACTTATATTCCCCACAGCTGAAGGTGCTCGCAGTTGCCCCAGCTATCCTGTTCCCACTAAAAAATTGATAAATAAATAAAAAGTGAAAATGTGGCACTATCGATTCAGGGAGGCCTTAGTCCTGGCTCCTGAATCAAGGAGGTCTGGCTACAGACAAGCCTGAACAAATTGGGATTTGTCCCAGACATGTACCAATAGAGGAACCATGCAGGCAGAGGGATGGACAACCAATGGGAAGCCATCTAACCTGGACACCTAGTAAACAGCTAAATGATTGGTGGCTGCTCCCCCCCTCCCTGAGCAGAGGGATGGCAAGACCTGATTGGACCCGGACCCTATATAAGTCCAAACACTTCCTGAATAAAGCAGAGTCTGCAGCCAACTGCTCCTTTGCTTGCTGCTTTTCACCTGACTTCTGGGGTTCAGGTCGTGACCCCGTCGCTGGCTTACCCATTCGCCTCCATCCCACAAGGCCCCTGCCATTTATACCTGTTCTACCTTCCACTCCCCCACCATCCACTCCCCCACCCCCCCACCCCCCATTCCTCCCACCCCCTCTACCCCTGCCCGTGTGCTGTTCCGGCGGGGGATTCAGCAACAATGTACCTGCACAAACACACTTTTTTTTTCGTGATTCATGGTTTTTATTTTGACCAAGCTTCAATCAGTTGCTTGTGGACTTCAGGAACGGACAAATCTGTGGACGGCTTCGCTTCCGAAAGCCACCGCAAATTTCGCCAGTTTGCTGGGCAGAAGCATGTAGACTGCCCGCTGAAAATCTTCTGGCATCAGAGTACATCGATTTTTTAAGTACATCAAACGGCAGGCTTCAGCAGCGATGCGATCAAACAGATCGTTGATGAGGACATTCAGGATTTCCAAAGTACGACCTGAAATGCTCCTGTCAGGATCAACTTCTTTCAAAACTCGATTGATGTAAAGGGAGTAATTTCTCTCTCGCCGCGGTTGGTGGTGTGACATTTCTTCTTCTCAATCGGGCTCAACTGTCCTTTGCAGTACTTGTATCTTTTGATAACAGATTTGGCCATGGTGGAGGTATTCCTTGTAGATGTTGTCCCTTGAAACTTAGAAATGAAGGTTTGAGGGATCGACGAAAGTTCTCCTATTTGTAGTAATATGTCACAGTCACATTGCCAGGATTTCTCCGTGATTGGTAGTTGCTCTTCCTATGTCACAAAACACTTAGCAACAGCCTGTTGCTAAGGGCAAGTATACATGTGCGGCCACTTTCAGATTTTCCTAAGCACAGAAGGACTGAGACTGACTTCCAGCAGAAAAGAAGAGTACTTAGATCTTCTGCTTTGTTCATTAACAATTTGTAAATATCATATCCAATCTGTTCAGAATTGGACATGATCATATCAAATTAGGGATTTGGCGTGAGGATAGGAAAGAAAAAGTTTCCATAGTCCTCTTATGTGGATCAGTGTTCATTTTATTTATTTGTTTTGTGTGGGTTTATCGGGGGACACTGTGTGGAGGACCAAGGGTGACATTGGGAATCATCCTGGATTCCTTCTTTCTCCTTCTTGCTTCGCTCTGGGCTTCCTCAGGCTCTGCCTACCGGGGCCAGTAGTGCAGGCTGCTGCCATTTCCACCTGGTGTTTTTACATGGGACCTGGGATCCAAACTCAGGGCCGTCTGCTTACAAGAAGGACTTGTTAACTCCTGTGCATCTCAGCAGCCCTGTAGTTCACTGTTTTATAAAAGGGTGCCTAGACCTATTTAATAATGAAATGAATAATGAAGCCATTTCAAAGGTCAAAATGATGTAGTAAAATTAACTGTCACTAATCTGGTTTTTAAGAATTGTAGCATTTGTTTTAAAAATGGAGCTTCAATATTTTTCGAGATCCTGGTTTCTGAGGAACAAAAATGTGCAAATGAAGAATCAAAAACCTCGCCCATTGGCCTTGAGCCCACAACGCCCCTGGCATTTACCCTCTTCTCTCCACCTCTACCCCCACCAACCTAAGACAGGCACAGTCACTTATATTCCCCACAGCTGAAGGTGCTCGCCGTTGCCCCAGCTATCCTGTTCCCACTAAAAAATTGATAAATAAATAAAAAGTGAAAATGTGGCACTATCGATTCAGGGAGGCCTTAGTCCTGGCTCCTGAATCAAGGAGGTCTGGCTACAGACAAGCCTGAACAAATTGGGATATGTCCCAGACATGTACCAATAGAGGAACCATGCAGGCAGAGGGATGGACAACCAATGGGAAGCCATCTAACCTGGACACCTAGTAAACAGCTAAATGATTGGTGGCTGCTCCCCCCCTCCCTGAGCAGAGGGATGGCAAGACCTGATTGGACCCGGACCCTATATAAGTCCAAACACTTCCTGAATAAAGCAGAGTCTGCAGCCAACTGCTCCTTTGCTTGCTGCTTTTCACCTGACTTCTGGGGTTCAGGTCGTGACCCCGTCGCTGGCTTGCCCATTCGCCTCCATCCCACAAGGCCCCTGCCATTTATACCTGTTCTACCTTCCACTCCCCCACCCCCTCCACCCCCCATTCCTCCCACCCCCTCTACCCCTGCCCGTGTGCTGTTCCGGCGGAGGATTCAGCAACAATGTACCTGCACAAACACACTTTTTTTTTTTTCGTGATTCATGGTTTTTATTTTGACCAAGCTTCAATCAGTTGCTTGTGGACTTCAGGAACGGACAAATCTGTGGACAGCTTCGCTTCCGAAAGCCACCGCAAATTTCGCCAGTTTGCTGGGCAGAAGCATGTAGACTGCCCGCTGAAAATCTTCTGGCATCAGAGTACATCGATTTTTTAAGTACATCAAACGGCAGGCTTCAGCAGCGATGCGATCAAACAGATCGTTGATGAGGACATTCAGGATTTCCAAAGTACGACCTGAAATGCTCCTGTCAGGATCAACTTCTTTCAAAACTCGATTGATGTAAAGGGAGTAATTTCTCTCGCCGCGGTTGGTGGTGTGACATTTCTTCTTCTCAATCGGGCTCAACTGTCCTTTGCAGTACTTGTATCTTTTGATAACAGATTTGGCCATGGTGGAGGTATTCCTTGTAGATGTTGTCCCTTGAAACTTAGAAATGAAGGTTTGAGGGATCGACGAAAGTTCTCCTATTTGTAGTAATATGTCACAGTCACATTGCCAGGATTTCTCCGTGATTGGTAGTTGCTCTTCCTATGTCACAAAACACTTAGCAACAGCCTGTTGCTAAGGGCAAGTATACATGTGCGGCCACTTTCAGATTTTCCTAAGCACAGAAGGACTGAGACTGACTTCCAGCAGAAAAGAAGAGTACTTAGATCTTCTGCTTTGTTCATTAACAATTTGTAAATATCATATCCAATCTGTTCAGAATTGGACATGATCATATCAAATTAGGGATTTGGCGTGAGGATAGGAAAGAAAAAGTTTCCATAGTCCTCTTATGTGGATCAGTGTTCATTTTATTTATTTGTTTTGTGTGGGTTTATCGGGGGACACTGTGTGGAGGACCAAGGGTGACATTGGGAATCATCCTGGATTCCTTCTTTCTCCTCCTTGCTTCGCTCTGGGCTTCCTCAGGCTCTGCCTACCTGGGCCAGTAGTGCAGGCTGCTGCCATTTCCACCTGGTGTTTTTACATGGGACCTGGGATCCAAACTCAGGACCGTCTGCTTACAAGAAGGACTTGTTAACTCCTGTGCATCTCAGCAGCCCTGTAGTTCACTGTTTTATAAAAGGGTGCCTAGACCTATTTAATAATGAAATGAATAATGAAGCCATTTCAAAGGTCAAAATGATGTAGTAAAATTAACTGTTTCTAATCTGGTTTTTAAGAATTGTAGCTTTTGTTTTAAAAATGAAGCTTCAATATTTTTCTAGATCCTGATTTCTGAGGAGCAAAAATGTGCAATTGAAGAATTAGAAACCTCTTCGGTTGTTTAGGTATGATAGGTAGAATATGTTCATTAACTTTTTATAATAATAATTTCATTCTTGGAATTTTTTAAATTCCTCTAGGTTTTTTTTAAAATTTTTTCCACGCATACAAATTTAATAGGTACTCTGATCCCCTCTCCCTCCACCCTTCCCTGGATCCCCTTGCTCCCTCCCCTCTTTTTCCCTTCCTTTCTCCCCCTTCACTCTTTTTCACCATGTGGCCCCTCCCCCCATCCCTCGAGCATCCTGTAGTGTTCATGTCAAACTTCCCTCTGGGTCTTCCTCTCTGATGAGGTTTAAGGACTCAGTGGCTTTGCCTAAAACTCTTTCTTGTATTCCTCTTTAGTATAGGAACACTATTGTGGCTGTTATTCCCTTGCTTGTAAGGATCCCAGTGCCTTTAATCCATGCTAGACTTTTGGGGGTCAATGATATGTGGATCATAGTGCAGGTCATCCAAAGTCCTATTATGATTACTTCAGCGCTAACTTGTGTGAAGTATCTTGTATATCATTGCTTCTCCCCATCTTTAGGCTCTTACAATCTTACCGCCCCCTCTTCCACAAGTTTCCCTAAGTTTTAGGATGGGAAGACATTAGGCTGGCCTGGTTCCAGGTGATTAATGTAGGGTCTCTGATGTTCTGAATTATAGTTTGCTGTTCCTGCACCGCCCTTGGCTCCATCCTGATGGGTATTGGATGTCACCTCTTAGTCAGAGATAATAGGCTGCACAAACACACTTGTGACTTGAAAGCAGAAGGGAAAAAGATTGTCAGTGGTATTAGGGAAACATGGAGGAAATATAAAAATTATTATATGCATACATAAAAGCTTAAAATAAATAAATAAAATACAAGAGAAAATTTAGAACATGACCAAAAAATTGTAGTATATATTAACTTATTGCAAAATATAACACAGGTATTTGGCACTTTAAAAATAGAATGATTCTTTAGCATCTAAAGAGTTTTAACTACATAGAAGTGATTATTATATAGAAGAGCTTTCTAAGGCTTATGAGAATGTATTTAAGCATAGTTTAATTACTTCTAACCTCTATAATTCTGGATTTTGAGAGTTCTAGAATGAGAGTCAGATCAATTGAGTTCTACACTCATTTCTGAAATTCATGCCTGGGTGATCTTATTAAAATACTTTTACACAGATCATTTGCAAAATTATGAATTTGGACTAAAATACTCCTGCTCAAAAAGATAAGAAAAGAAATAATTTAAATAACAGAAATTATCCTATAAAAGATATTCAAATTTTTATCTTCTTTAATCCCTGAAAGATCCCTGAAAATTGATGGGAAGGTGTTGGAATCCACTTGACAAATTAGAATATTATGACACAGAAAAATTAGACGATTTGAACACTGGTGAATGTTCTTTTCACCACAACGTATTGAATTTAAAACTGAAGCTTCATTTGTCACTTTAATCATCTTCTTTTTGAAATGTAAACATTCATGCTAACATCCATGGAAGGAAACTAACACATCATTGCATGTTTTCATTTACTATAGAAAAAGATTATTGTGAAATTTCTGAGCAAATTCAGGCATGCCTTTATGAGTAAAAATTTCTGAAATTGGTTGAAATGTCTCACCCAAACCACACAGTTCCAGTCTGTCCTCTCATTGAGCAAATAAAATTGTGAATAAAAGATTAAAATTCTAAATGAAAACATGAAATAAGGCTAAACTTGTTGCTCAAGACCTGGCCATGAATCAATATTAGGACTAGTATTTAAGATCTGCAGCTTAAAGCCTATGTGTTTGAATAAATAATCTATCATTTTACTTCCAAATTATATCCAATCACTTGATGGGAAGTTGTTTCAGTTTTAGAATTGTGGTACCTTTTAACCATCATAACAAGTAATACCTACAGGGATTCATTATTCTATCTGTGGAAAATCCCACTTCTTTTCATCATATAGAGAAGTCAAAATAAAGTATAGTGATAACTGTGAGTACAGAGCAAAGAAAAGTATTAACCATGTCATCTGTTGTTCATTGAACAGCTGAATCAATTCATTTTCTTCCAAAATCAGCAGAGCATTTTTAGTCTCCTATAACTATTGAAACTCATAGCTGCTATTAAAACTGAACAGATAGAAGGACATGGTGTTTCTTCAACTGTTCCATTTCACAAGGAATATTTAGTGTTCTGCCAATTTTTCCAATTGCATATCAGGCAAATTTATTTCTTCTCTTTTTGTTTTACTTTCTCTGAATATTGCAAAGCTGCTATAACATTTTCCCTAAGTCTATCCTATTGTGATAAGAGCTTGGACATTAACTCAGGTGAAGGAAATAATACTCTAAACAATGCAAAAGTTCATTTCTCTTTTAAAAAGAAAAAATATCTGGAGCAGTTGTGAATTGATGATAGCAAACCTTTCTACTGAGATATATTGTTAAAATTCTGTAAGAAATTGGCATGCAGAAATTGACATGCAGTTTCTGAAATTTCAGATAGTGTCTCTTTCTTGCAGCAACTCTCACACCAAAGTCAAAAATGAAAATGAAGTCTATTTTCCTATCAAAGTGAATATATTTTTTGCAATTTGCAAAGTGAATATACTTTTCAGTAACATCTCAGGTTTAAATTGTCCCTTCTTTGTAACTATAAACAATGAAAGATATTAGAAAATAGGACAGATAAAATTCATGAACCTATTCAGTTCACTCTGGTTCTGGGAATGTTTCTGATAAGAAATCTATTATTTAGATATAAGGAAAATGTAATACAAAAATGACTTCAGTGATGTGCCCTCCTTGACTGACTGGCATGGCAGTTGGGTAATTTTTTCTATTAAATGGAGAAATAGTCCAAGAATCTAAATTCTGAATTAATTTAGACGGTTAAATCTTTTAGGTTTCATTGACCCCCCAAAGTCTAGCATGGGTCACAGGCACTAAGATCCTTAGAAGCAAGGATTAACAGCCACAATAGTGTTCCCATACTAAAGGGGAACACAAGAAAGGGCTCTAGGCAATGCTACTGAGTTCTTACACCTCATCAGAGAGGAGGACCCACAGGGAATTTTGACATGCACAGTAAAGGATGCTCCAGGAATAGGGTGGAGGGGGCACTGGGAGAAAAGGAGGGAAGGGGGGAAAGGACGGGGAAAAAGGGGAGGGAGCAAGGGGATCCAGGGAGGGGTGGAGGCTGGGAGAGGAATGGGGTACCTATCAAGTTTGTATGAGTGGAAAAAATAAATTTAAAAAAATCTTTCAAGTTTCAGAAGAAAAGTTATAAATGTAACTATGGTAAAAATTCCTGTTTTTTGTTTGCCAAACCTAACCCAAAATGTGAAGTCTGTGTGTAAGGAATGAGATCATTTCACACTGTAATTCAATCCTAGACAAATCTGGCATTCGCTTAGAAGCTTGACTATCACTGGCATTTCACAATCCTTACTCATATGGTTCCATTTATGCAGCCGTGTGTTGCCATTGTGTCCCTGTTTGTTTGTTTCGTGCAGATCTTCTAAAGAGTTTTCTTCAAGTGCATGAAAAAAGTTAGAAAAAAATTTGAGCAAAGGGTGATTTTACAGATTAAAGTATTTTTTCATAAAAAAATGAAGTAATACTAAAGTTATTTTGAGACTTTGAAAATTTAAAATCTAGGTACTAGTTTTACACAAATTCTCCATTTGACTTTAACCATTTATTAGATATAAATGTCTTGATGCCTAAGGACTGTTGAATATATTAAAATTTAACAAATCAAATGAACTTCGTAAATGTGTTATTCTTATTTTCTTGAATACTGATCTTTATTATGATTCCCATATTTCTCAACTACAGCCCCATATTATTTATTGTTAGTGTATTTGTGTGCATGCACATGTATGAATACCCACATGTGTGTGCAGATGTGTGAGAGAAATGGCAGCTCATGTAACAAGTTTTTTTCAAGAGGAAAATTTTGTGGAGTTGGTTTTCTACTTCCACATTTATGTGAGTTCTCAGGATTGAATTCAGAATCAGCAATCACTCATACTTACCAAACCATCTCCCAGGCCCCAAATATTTCCCCATTCTTTTTCTTTTATATAACATTTTTATTATTATTTCCGCTCATACAAGCTTAACAGGTAGACCAGTTCCCTCCCCCCGAACCCCCTGCTCCCCCTCCCTCCCTCCCCATCTCCCAGTACCCCCCCCCAATTCCCAGAGAGTCCTTTATTGTGTATGCCTAACTCTCCTCTTGGTCCTCCTTTCTGATGACGTAAAAGGACCCAGTGGCATTTCCCTGAACCCTTTCTCGTATTCCCCTTAAGCATAGGAACACTACTGTGGCCATCAATCCCTTGCCTCCAAGGATCTTGGTGCTTTTAGTCGATGTTAGACTTTGTGAGGTCAATAGTGTGACGGACATGGCGCAGGGCATGCAAAGTCCTATTATGATTGCTTCAGCCCTATCTAGTGTGGAGACTCTTCAAATCATTGCTCCCCCCATCCTTTTGCTCTTACAATCTTACCGCCCCCTCTTCCGCAGATGTCCCTGAGCTTCAGGATGGGGGGAGATTAGGCTGGCTTAGTTCTATGTGGATGACATAGAGTCTCTGAAGTTCTGGATTGTGGTTTGTTGATTTTCTTTTGCAGTTTTGTTGCTCCTGCTATGTCCTTCACTCCATCCTGATGGGCACTGTATGTTACCCCCTGGTCAGAGACAAAAAACTGTTACACTGGAGTCTTGTAATAATAGCACATTCAAGGATAGATGTAATAAAAGCAGGAAACTTCAGTGAGGGAGGGATCAGTCATCCATTTGCAAAATGATCTCTTTTCATCTGCCAGACTATATGTCCTCTCCTTCTGGTGAGATCATACCCCCTCAGTTGTACATGATCAGGAACGAATGTCTGAGAACTTAACCAGGTGTCACATTACTTATTTGCATTCCCTGGGGGTCGATTTTCTCTGCTGTAACATGTTCCCCTCTCTCCTTGTGTCTGGTTTGGCTCTCCAACTCCATCCCTCCTGTTCACAATCCTTGCAATTACCATATTACATAGATTTACCCTTGAGTGTCTCAATGTGGGCTGGGTGAGTTTGGTACTAGGAGCCACCTATTAGGGAGTACATACGGCACTTAACTTTCTGGGATTGGGATACGTCACTTAATATAATTGTTTCTAAAGACATCCATTTCCCAGCAAATTCCAGTAATTCATCATTTTTAATGGCTGAGTAGTACTCCATTGTATAGATATACCACAGTTTCCTTATCCACTCGTCAACTGTTCGACATTTGGGTTGATTCCATGACTTTGCTATTGTAAACAGTGCTGCTATGAACATGGTCGTGCTGGTGCTATCGAGGCGAACCTCTGCTGCATGGGAGGTTATTCCCAAAAGTGGAATAGCAGGGTCATATGGCATTTCAATCTTTAATTTCTTTAAGAATCTCCAGACAGCTCGCCAGAATGGCTGTATGAATCTGCATTCCCACCAGCAATGTAGCAGGGTTCCCCTCTCTCCACATCCTCTCCAGCACTTGTTGTTGTGTGTATTGTGGATTTTTGCCATCCTGACCGGGGTGAGATGGTATCTCAGGGAAGTTTTGATTTGCATTTCCCTGATAGCTAAAGAAGTGGAGCATTTTTTAAGATATTTGTTAGAGGTTTTAATTTCATCTCTGGTAAAATTTCTTTTAAGTTCCAGGGCCCATTTTTTAATTGGGCCATTTGTTTCCTTGGTGTTTAATTTTCTAAGTTCTTTGTGCACTCTGGACAGTAGAGCTCTATCAGATATGTGGTTAGTGAAGATTTTCTCCCATTCTGTGGGTTGCCTTTGAGCTCGTGTGATAATCTCTTTTTTTTTTAATCTCTTTATCTGAACAGAAGCTCTTTAATTTCGCAAAATCCCAACTGTTGAGAGTTGGTAGCAGTGACTGTGCCATTGGATGTCTGTTTAGGAAATGTTCGCCTAGCCCAATCAGCTCAAGGGAGTTCCCTATCCATTCAGTTATGATTTTTATAGTCTCTGGCCTGATATCAAGGTCCTTGATCCATTTGGAATTAAGTCTTGTACATGGTGACAAGTACGGGTCCAGCTTTAATCTTCTGCATGTGGAGATCCAGTTTTGCCAGCACCATTTGTTGAAGATGCTGTTCTTTTTCCATTGGATTCTTTGGGCCCCTTTGTCAAAGATCAAATGGCTGTATTTATGTGGGCTTATATCTGGGTCCTCAACCCTTATCCATTGAACTGTGTGTCTATTTTGGAGCCAGTACCAGGCTGTTTTTATAACTATGGATTTGTAGTATAGACTAAGGTTCGGCATGGTAATACCTCCAGCAGTGTTTTTGTTACTCAGGATTGTGTTTGCTATTCTGGGTCTTTTGTGCCTCCATATGAATTTTGAGATTAATTGGTCCACTTCTTTAAAGAATTGCTTTGGGATTTTAATTGGTATAGCATTGAATTTGTATATTGCCTTAGGTAGGATGGTCATTTTTACGATGTTGATTCTGCCAATTCAGGAGCATGGGAAGTCTTTCCACCTTCTGATGTCTTCAGCAATTTCTTTCTTTAGGGTTTTAAAGTTTTCATTGTAAAGGTCTTTTACCTCCTTGGTTAGGTTTATACCAAGGTATTTCATTTTTTTAGGGGCTACAGTAAATGGGATTGTTTCTCTCAAGGTTTTTTCACTTCATTCATTCTGGGCATATAGGAAGGCCTCTGATTTTTGCACATTTATTTTGTATCCTGCCACCCTGCTGAACTTCTCAATTAGTTACAGGAGCTTCCTGGTGGAGTTTTTGGGATCACTCAGGTATAAGATCATGTCATCTGCAAATAGGGATAGCTTGACTTCTTCCTTGCTGATTTGAATCCCTCTTATGTCCCTTTCTTGTCTTATGGCTTCAGCTAAGACTTCAAGTACAATATTGAATAGAAGTGGTGAGAGTGGACAGCCTTGTCTAGTTCCTGATCGAAGTGGGAATGCTTCCAATTGTTCCCATTGAGCATAATCCTTGCTGTGGGCTTGTTGTATACAGCTTTTATTATATTGATAAAGGTTCCTTCCATTCCTACTGTCTCTAGCGTTTTGATCATAAAAGGCTGTTGGATCTTGTCAAAGGATTTTTCTGCGTCTATCGAGAGTATCATGTGGTCTTGGACTTTGGACTGGTTTACATGATGAATTACATTTATTGATTTGCGTATGTTGAACCAACCTTGTGTGCCGGGGATGAAGCCTACTTGGTCCCCATGAATGATCTTTTTAATATGTTTTTGAACCCGATTTGCTAAGACTTTGTTGAGAATCTTTGCATCTGTGTTCATCAGGGAGATCGGCCTATAGTTTTCTTTTTTAAGTGAATCTTTATTAGGTTTTGGGATTAAGACGATATTAGCTTCATAGAAGGAATTTGGTAGTGTTCCTTCCTTTGCTATTTGATGGAACAGTTTAAGGAGTATTGGTGTTATTGACTCCTTAAATGTCTGGTAGAATTTTGTGCTGAATCCATCTGGTCCAGGACATTTTTTGGTGGGAAGATTCGAGATTACTTCTTCAATTTCCTTATATGTTATAGGGCCATTTAAGTAATTCACAACTTCCTGATCCAATTTAGGTAAGATGTGTTTACTTAGAAATTCATCCATCTCTTCTGTGTTGTCAAACTTCACTGAGTATAAGTTTTTGAAATATGATGTTATAATTCTCTGGATTTCTTGGGTATCAGTAGTGATTACTCCATGTTCATTTCTAATTTTGTTAATTTGGGTTTTCTCTCTCTTGCTTTTGGTTAATTTAGCTAGGGGTGTATCAATCTTATTGATTTTTTCAAAGAACCAGCTTTTTGACTGGTTGATTTTTTCTATCGTTTTCTTAGTCTCGATTTCAGATATTTCTCCCCTTATTTTGCTAATCTCCTCTCTTCTACTACTTTTAGGATCAGATTGCTCAAGTTTCTCTAAAGCCTTAAGCTGCATCGTTAAGTTATTTATTTCTGATGTTTCCATTTTTTTGATGTAGGCATTAAGAGCTATGAACTTACCTCTTAGGACAGCTTTCATTGTGTCCCAGAGATTTTGGTAAGTTGTATTTTCTTTATCATTCACTTTCAGGAAACCTTGAATTTCCTTTTTAATTTCTTCCTGAATCCAGTTCTCATTCAGCATCATATTGTTAAGTTTCCAGGAGTTAGTGTATTTTCTCTTGTTTGTTGTGTTGTGGATGTCCAGCTTTAGGCCGTGGTGGTCTGATAGGGCACAGGTTAGAATTTCAACTTTTTTGTATATGTGTAGATTCGTTTTGTGGCCCAATATGTGATCTATTTTGGAGAAAGTTCCGTGTGCTGCTGAGAAAAATGTGTATTCTTTTGTGCGTGAGTGAAAAGTTCGATAGAGATCTGTAAGGTCCATTTCTTTAAGGGTTTGATTAAGTTCCAATGTGTCTCTGTTAAGCTTTTGACCTGTTGATCTATCACATGTTGAGAGGGCGGTGTTGAAGTCCCCAAGAATTATCGTTTGGTGGTTGATATCTTGCTTTAGGCACTGTAGGGTTTTCTTAATGAATGTGGAGGGGCCCGTATTGGGTGCATAAATGTTCAGGATTGTGAAGTCTTCCTGGTGAATTGTACCTGTGACTAAAATGTAGTATCCATCTGTGCCTCTTATGATTTTCTTTGGTTTGAAGTCCACTTTGTCTGAAAGCATAATTGCTACCCCTGCCTGTTTCCTGGTTCCATTAGCTTGTAAGATTTTGGACCAGCCTTTCATTCTTAGGATGTGCCTATCTTTTGTGGTGAGATGAGTTTCCTGACGGCAGCAGATTGTTGGATTGTGGTTTTTAATCCAAGTTTGCAATCTATGTCTCTTAATCGGTGAATTAATACCATTGACATTTAATGTTATAATGGAGAAATTATTTTTAATTTTGGACATTTTTTATGTTTAGTAGATTTTGTACGCATGTTGTTTGATATTTATGTTTCGGTGGTATTATACTTCCCTTCTGCCCTCCTGGATACTCTTGTTCTTTTCTTCAAGCTTGAGTATCAGTTTTTTGAAGGCCTGGTTTGGTAGACATGTATCCCTTCAAGTTGTCTTTGTGTTGGAAAACTTTTCTTTCTCCCTCAATCATGACAGATAGTTTTGCCGGGTATATCAGTCTGGCTTGGCATTTTTGCTCATTTAGTACTTGAAGTATGTCTCTCCAAGCTCTTCTTGCTTTTACTGTTTCCATTGAGTAGTCATTTGTTATTCTAATAGGTTTACCTTTAAAAGTGAGTTGCTTTTTTTCTCTTGAAGCTCTCAGCACCTTTTCTTTGTCTTGAATGTGAAGTGTTTTGACTATTATTTGCCGTGGCGATTTTCTATTTTGATCGTATCTGTTTGGAGTGCGAAATGCCTCTTGTATTTGGATGGGCCTCTCATTCTTCAGTTGAAGGAAGTTTTCATTTATGATGATTTGAAATATTTCCTCAGGTGTGGTATTTTGGGATTCTTGTTCTGGTACTCCATGAATGCGCATGTTAGGCTTCTTCAGGGTATCCCATATCTCTTGAATGTTCCTCTCCAGTATCTTTTTGGCTTTAACAATCTCTTCCATTGAGCTGGTTAATTCTCCCACTTTGTCTTCAAGATCTGAAATTCTATTTTCTGCCTCATGTGTTCTGCTGATAAGACTCTCTGTTGAGTTTTGGGTTGAAGATAACTTGTCTTTTAGTTCAATTTTAAACTCTGCCTGAGACTGTTTTAATTGCTCCATACCTATTTTTGTTTCTTGAACTGTTTTTCTCAACTCCTCCAAGTGCCTGTTGTGTTCCTGTTCAAAGTGGTTGATTCGGTTGTTTAACTCTTCTTGGATTTACTCTTTCATAGTATTAATCATGGTAATGATCATACTCTGAAAGTTGTTATGTTGGGTCTGGCTTTCATGGCGATTTTCTGTGGATTTGTTCTGGTCGGAATCCCTCATTATGGGATTGATTCTTTCGGCAGGAGATTGGTCTTCTTGGGTTTTGTTTCTCGTGGATCTGCACTTTGACTTGTACATTGTTGTTTTGTTTTTTAGGACCTTTCAGTTTCTGTTTTTCACTGAATCCACATAGTTAGTATTGTTACGCTTGCCAGTTATTACTAGTGCTTGCCTTGGATTGGGTATGTTTGTGTATTGTTATCGTTATATCCTAGATGAGGCTACTAAGCTGTTAGTACGTCAGTTAAGTCAGGTTACGTTACCAGGGGGTGAGTATTAGTTTGGTAGTGCACTTTTATGATTTAGTTTCTTGATGAAATGTGGGGGTGAGTGGTGTACTCCCTGGAGTTGTATGTTGTGGGGTGGCTGTATGAGAAAGTTGATCTACAGCATTGATACTTTAAAGGATCAGTAAGGTGAAAAGAAAAAGTTTACTTATCTTTGGGCTGGATGAGAAGAAACTCGCCCACGTGATATAATGACTGTAGTGGAGTCCAGATGTATGGCCTGTGCTCCCTTTGTTCCTTAGAATTTTGCTTGAGTTTCCTTTGGGCTCTATTGAATTCTGAGTAGCAGTGTGTCTTCCATGGACCACGTGCATAGGTCCCCGTTGGGCCAGAGAGGAAGAGGGTCTGATGTTGATGGCAGAGTTCTTCACCTGCTATCTGGGAAGGTGGGCCCGGAGAGGGGCAGGGCCCGGGGCAAAGCCGGCTTCGCAGTGCAGTGCTGCTGGCTGGGCGGCTCCCGGGTGGGGGGCGGGGTGGGGCTGGGCTGGGCTCTTTCGCTCCTTGGCTCAATGGCAGAATTCTTCACCTGGGATCCAGGAGGGTGGCTAAGCGCACGGGGCAGGAGGGTGCGAGGGGCCCAGGCTAAGCTGCAGTCGGCCTGGGTGCTCACCGCTGGGACGCGTGGGGCTCTGGGGTGGGTGGGGGCTGGGCTGGTCTCTCTCTCTCACTTACCTTGGGCGGCAGGCAGAGGGCGGCGGGATGCGGGCGGCGGGCGGGGGCGGGGCGGCATGGAGGGGGCTGGGGTCGTCCGGGCCGGGGGGGGGGGGGGGGGGGGGGGCGGGCCAAGCCGCAGTCGGCCTGGGTGCTCGCCGCCGGGACGCGTGGGGCTCCGGGATGGGTGGGGGCTGGGCTGCTCTCTCTCTCTCTCTCTCTCTCACTCACCTTGGTCGGGGGCGGGGCGGCGCGTGGAGGGGGCTGGGGTCGTCCGGGCCAGGGGGTGCAGGCCAAGCCGCAGTCGGCCTGGGTGCTCGCCGCCCTATTTCCCCATTCTTAAAAAAAGAATATTTTACAGTAAACCAGAAACTTATTTTTTTTTTTATGCTTTCAGTGTTTCTTAGTAGCTACACAGCAATTTTATGGGAGATAATTTACTCTATTTGCCTAATAACATCTTTAATTTTTACTATCAAACAACGCTTTCAGCATCATCTGGCTTTGAAAAATAGATACAGAAGCTGGAGAGATGGCTCAGGAGTTAAGACTCTGCCTCAAAAACAGAATATCCTGATTTCAGATTCCAGGTCCCACATAACACCAGGTTGAAATGGCAGCTGCCTGCACTTTTGGCCCTGGTAGGCAGAGCCTGGGGAAAAACAGAGCAAAGCAAAAAGGAGGTAGAAGCAGTCCAGGATGATTCTGAAAGTTACCCTGATAAACGCACGCGCGTGCACACACACACACACACACACACACACACACACACTAAATGAATAAATAAATTTTTTAAATAGATACAGCATTAAACATTAACCATCTTCTATTGTAAAGTTATTGTGCTTACATGGTAAGTGAAGCCTAAAAAGGGAAAGTATTTGTATATATTGATAGACTAAAATATTGAATTCTGCAAAGTGAAAATGGTTTAAATCCATTATATATTAATCAAGCTGTCAAAGAAGAAACAAAAAAAATTAAAAGATATTGGATGCCCAATAAAGATTAGATGACTGAGTCAATGAATACATTCGTTGACTAATGGGTGATAATAGATGTATGGGTAGATGAGTAATAAATGCATAAATTGGTAGGTCTGCATGAGCTGATGAATTAAAATGTCTGATGCTAATAGCCATTAAGAGTTGAGAATGATTTTCCTCCTAAATGTTTCAATTGTTTTCTGAAGAAGCCAATATATAACTTTGCTAAAAACCAAAATATTCATATTAGGTTTTATTTAACTTATGGGTTTCTCTTTACATTAATCAGTATTTATTTGGATCATTCAATGAAAAGTGTCTTGTTTTGTTTTGGTTTGCTTTCTTTTGGGGGAGTTAAAATCATCAGGGTTGAGAATGGGCACATGAAGTCAAGATCACTTGACCTATCTTAAGAGAATCTAATGGGCTGATCACATAAATTAGCAAAGCAACTCTGAATTAGACACATGACACCTTACAGGAAAGAAATATATTCTGACAATAGAATTCCTTTTTGTTTTTAATATTTTATTTATCTATTTATTTGAAAGATACATTCACAGATACAGAGAAAGAAAGAAAGAAAGAAAGAAAGAAAGAAAGAAAGAAAGAAAGAAAGAAAGAAAGGAAGGAAGGAAGGAAGGAAGGAAGGAAGGAAGGAAGGAAGGAAGGAAGGAAGGAAGGAAGGGAGAAAGAGAGAGAGATCCACAAGTGGAGTGTAGATCAGACCCCAGCTTTCAGAAGTCATTTTCTCCTTCCACCATTATTCCAGTTTGAATTCAAGTTGCTAGGTTAGCAAGCATGTACCTTACCTGCTAAGTTATGTTGCTGGCTTTTGAAAATGTAAACCTTTAGGCAAAATAAAATGCTGCTCAATATTTGCCAAAATTTGATCCTGGTGATGGAGAACCAAAGGATTTAATGCTCACTATAAGAAAAGTTTGAAGAAGAAGATATTAAAAGGTATTGGAAGATCACATAAAATTCTTTGGGTAAATGAAATTGAATCACCTGGAAAATACACCATAAAGCCTAAACTGCACTAATGTTTAGTACAATTCCAACTGTACACTGAATATCATTATTGAATCTGGGCTAGCAAACCAATAGCTGCCATATTCAAATTCATCTGGGGTTTGAGGTTAAAACAATGGAAGCTTCATATCAACTACAAGGGGAAAAAAAGATATTCACCGTGTTTTTAAATTTTATGTCCAACATGTGTTCTTCACTCTTAATTCTCAGCTCTTCTAGAACAAAAGATAAAGTACAACAAATTTTGCAGGAACTTCTTTTTTAAACTTTATTTATTTATTTTTGTTTGCTCTCTCTCTCTCTTTCTCTCTCTCTCTCCCTCTCTCTCTGTATATGTGTGTGTCACAGGGCACTGTATGTCTTTCTAGAGGACCAAGGGTGACTTCAGGAAGGGAATCATCCTCGATTGCTTCCACCTCCTTTTTGTTTTGCTCTGAAATTTCCCAGGTTCTGCTCACCAGGGCCAGAAATGCAGGCCGCCACCATTTCTGCCTAGCATTTTTTTCATGGGACCTGGGATCTGAACTCAGGATCTTCTGTTTGCAAGGCAGAGTCTTAACCCCTGAGCCATTCCTCCAGCACTTGTACAGACTGTGTATATCATAGAGCACTTAAGTTTGAAGGAAATGATAAAACTGGCATGGCAGGATGGGGCAACTAGAAAAGTAAATATAACACATAATTCCTTCCCGTATCACCAACTCTGCCCTATTACCTTCATATGAATACACAAATTACTAGGTAGAACTTCTACAATTCCTTGCACCTATATTATAACACAACTTTGAATTTCTAAATAAACATAAATTTAAAGCACAGATAGTAGTGTTGAGACTATAGAAATCATTCTGGAGGCTTCACTGTGTAAACAGATATACACACTTTTGGTGATTTGAATACATGGTACCGTGATTAGTGTTAACTGTAAATTAGATGAAATCTAAAATAACTTTTGAGATGGGCCTCTCCAACTATGCCTGAGAGTTGAGGTACTATTTTAATTGTGAGAAGACTTTGTCACTGAGTGTGGCATTGTTCTCTATCTGAGAACCAAGGCTGTATAAATGAAGGAAAAAAACTGAGCAACAACACACATTCATATCTCTCTGATTTCTCACTGTGAGTATGATTTAATCAACTGCTTCAAGCTCCTGCCACCTTGACTTCTCTTAAATGATGAGACATTCCCTCTAATTGTGAGCTAGAATAAACCTTTTTTCCTTAATTTACTTTTGTCAGAATATTTTGGCACAGCAATAGGAAAAGCAACTAAGACTCACGGTGTTAATTAGATGATACAGACACAAATTTCTTTTAACATTACTTAGCACATCATGCCTATGATGCCAACAAATTAAATGTTTAGCACATTATAAATAAGATGCTAAAGCTTTAGTACTCAATTTAAAGAAAAACAGTAAGCAATTAATAAAATTATATTAGGGCAGATAATAGGAAAGTGGCATAGAAATACTCAACATCTGAAATCAACTAAAACTTTCAATAAAATCCAAACATTAACAGAGCAGGATATATAGATAGATAGATAGACAGATAGATAGATAGATATAGATAGATATAGATAGCATAGATATATATAGATATATAGATATATATGCAGAACTCACTAAATTTTTGTAAAGAAATGTTTGTTGTCTTAGATTGTACTTGATGCAGAATTTTTAAGCTGAAAAGGACCTATTAATCAAGTTAGCAAATAGTTTGGAAGAGAACATTTAATTCAGAGAACACACTAGCATATTTTGAGAGAGAGAGAGAGAGAGAGAGAGAGAGAGACCAGAATTTTGGTAGATTATAAAAAAACGCTTTGATGCACATAAGAAATTCAAATGATCATTGTATTATGTTCTGAAAGTTTGATTTCAGTAAATTTCAATTAGACTCTCTCTTTGGTGTTTTAAGATTCAGTTTAGGACTAAATGCCTAATGAGCCTGTGTCACAGATTAAGAAGTGCTTTATCTGTGCCTCTTTCAAAATGACAGAAATATGCATGTGAACTGTGACATATGTTTTATTCACTCGCAGCACAAAAAAATGTAAAACCTGGAACAATAGGAGTTTGGAGGTGAGAGGGAAAGACCCTGCATAAAGAAGGTCTTCCTCCAGATTTCCTGCAGATTGCATTGCCTTGGATATGTACTTTACTGAAGAAAAAAGACAAAGAAAGGGGGCCTTTTATCATTCTTAAAAAGGTTCCAAATAGGACCAGATGTACTGTTATGTCTTTGAGCTTGTGTCTTGCCATAATGAAGCAATAGACCAAGGGGAGTTTTATTTATATTTTTCTTGCTAAAGCACTGGTTTGGAAGATTAAAATATAAAGATTTTTTTGTCAGTACTGGCAGTGTTATTACTTATTTCCCCACTGATTTTTCCAGCCAGAGATGTAGAGAACACATATATCACACATTTCATAAATGTACATGAAAATTGTTTGCATATATGAAGTTGTGCTTATATAATAGATTATATTTTATATATGTATCTATCAAGGGGATGTACATACAGACATATAAAAAAATCTGAAAATCTTGTAACACTTGCAGTGATCATTTGAATTTCTTGTGTGTTTCAAAGTGTTGTTTTTATAATATACCAAACATTTTTGTGTCTGTCATTTCAAATGGTTTATATTTCAAAACTGGGTGGGGAGCATGAAAAACTAATATTGCTTTTCTCAGTAGATTAGCCTCATTTCATTTTTGGATAGTGTCACTATGCAAGCAGATTAGTGCAGTGGTACAGGCCAAAAATATCTGGATTTTGGCAAGTCACTTTGAAAGGTCTCCTATGATATCCTGTGGACAAAATAGTGAAGTGTGGGATGAAATGTAGGATATTTAGATTAAGAATATGTTGAATACACTGATGAACTGCTGAGGAAAGGGTTTCCATTTACCAAAGAAAAGCTAGTTGTAACATTGTGCAAAAGACAGACTGTAGCATTGAACACACATAGGGTCCACAAAATAATATAAAGATGGTGAGGGTTAGACAAAAGTATACAATATGAACAAAAGTTGAATGCCATTTCATGCAGATTTTTTTGCTCTATCTTTTTTTATTCTTTGAATTTAAGTCCACATCACCCCATATTACCCAATCCAACCTCCTGTCTTATTCCACTGAAAATCTTTTTCCAGTCTCCCTCCTACTTTCATGTCTTTTTCTATATATGGTCCACTAAGTTTCATCAGGGTTGCTTGTATTATCATATGCCTGAGCACTTGCTACAGCATGGGTATACTACTGAAGAAAGTAGCTCCCCTTCTCCCTGCCAACATTAACCCTTAATAGTCCTTCAATGAGGGGTGGAACCTCATCAGGTCTCTCTTCCATGATGAAATGTTGATAAGTCCAATGTTGTACAGGTCTTGTAGAAAAAACACAGCTGCATTGAGTTCATGAACAGAATGACTGCCATGTCAAGAAGACACTCAACTTTGATGATGAAATTTCCTTTTGTAATGGAAGACATCTAATACAAAATATATGGATATGGGACTGTGGAGATGATCCTAAACAAGACATCTATAACACACACACACACACACACACACACACACACACACACACACAAGCACACACACCAAGGACCAAGGTTTGGGGAACAGGAATATAAAACCCAGAATGCAGATGGTGTCTTACCAAATTTTAAGATTAAGTGTCTTGAAAATTTGAAACTTATTTAGTGTAACATCAAAGAGCAAGATAAAGACCACAAAAGGAGTCTAGTAAAATATCTAGCAATATGGAGGTAAAGGATTGGCAGGAACAGCAGTGTTCCTATACCTAAGGGGAACACGGGAAAGGGTTCAGGGAAAGGCCACTGGGTCCTTGTACGTCATTGGAGAGGAGGGCCCAGAGGAAAATCAGACATGCACAAGAAAGGACTCTCTGGGAATTGGGGCGAGAGGCACTGGGGGGATGGGGAGGGAGAGGGGTGGGGAGGAGGAGCAGGGGGTACGGGGGGAGGAGGAGGAAGGGAGGGAACTGGTGTACCTAATAAGTTTGTATGAGCTGAAATAAAAAAAAAAAGAAAGAAAAAAAATATCTAGCAATAATAAAATGGGATATTTATCTAAAAAGATAAATTCTCTAAGAAACATGGGTCTAGAATGATGGAATATTTGTTAGGGATATTGGAGAAGAAGCTTTCTGAAGTTATTCATTCAGTCATTCATTCATTCCCACCCAAATATTTAAACTCAATAGTATGCCACATTCTAGGGATAAAAAAACTGGAAAAGAAGGCAAATTTCCTGTCTTCGCTAGGTTACATTCTATTAGAAGAAATAGACAATAAATAAAGGAGATACTGATTTAGTATAATGTGAGGAAAAACACTAGAAGTAAAATAACATATTTGAAACATGTGCCCTCATAATTACTGAAATGAAAGATTTT
Source organism: Typhlomys cinereus (assembly GCA_023101885.1). Classification (NCBI taxonomy): domain Eukaryota; kingdom Metazoa; phylum Chordata; class Mammalia; order Rodentia; family Platacanthomyidae; genus Typhlomys; species Typhlomys cinereus. Next base: position 2,562,896 of record JALPQD010000052.1, read on the forward strand.
GATTTAGAAAACAATATTGTTTCCATTATACTTCAGACTGAAAGAAACTAACATTGGTGACTTAAAGGATAATGTAGAATTCTCACAAAAGGCTTAATTAACATTGGAAGATTAGAAACACTTGGAAGGCTGAGGCAGAAAGACCTTGAGTTTGAGGCCACTCCAGAGTAAACAATGAGATTTTATCTTAAAAAAAAAATGAGGTAGATTCACAATCAGTAAAAATCTTGTTTCTTGTGCTGGGGAGATGGCTCAGAAATTAAAGTCTTTTGACTCACAAAGCAAAGAACCTAAACTTGGATCCCATGTTAAAATACCTGGTGGAATGGTGGCACGTGCACACACACACACACACACACACGTGTGTGTGTGTGTGTGTGTGTGTGTGTATGCTCTGTAATTTAAAAGCGGAGTCTATGAAACCCCAGAGCAAAGCAATAAGAAGGCAGAACTATCCAGGATAATTCCTTTTGTCATCCTTGGGCCTCCACAGGCACACACACTTAAATGCCCTCTTGTAACTCTAATGCCTTCTTGCTCACACATCTGCACATACAGGTACACAAAAATGAAACACATTTCTTGATTTCTTAACTCAATAAATTCCTCAGCCTTCCTGAGTCATTTTGGGCCAGGCATTGTGGCACCTGATTAGAATCCCAGCACTTGAGAAACAGAGGCAGTGGTATCAGGAGTTCAAGGTCAACTTTGGCTACAGAGCAAAATACAGTTCAGTCTGTGATACATAAGTCCCAAACTCAAAAAATGTAATTGAGAAAAGCAATGCATATTAATTGATGTTATTCAATTCATAGAATGAGTGTTCCACAGATATTACATGAAGTGAACATCATATAAAGATAGGAAAAGGCATCTTAAAAAACCATTCTTCTCATAACAGATCTCTGTAATTTTTATAAACTGAACTTAGAAACCATGCCTCAGGTAAGTATAGATCCACTCAGAAGACAAGAGTAGCAATAACCTTAACTAAATCCCAGATATAATACAGTCAGATATCCATCTGTACTTGAGACAGCTCTCCACCCACCCATTGATCAAACAAGATAAAAACATTTGAAATGTGTAAAGGCAAAAAAATAAAAAATGGACAGTCTTTCTCTGGGAAACAAATTAAGCCACATGTAAACTGTAAAATGAATTGGAAACAGCCACCAGCACTGGTCCAGTCAGTGAAATGCAAAGTAGGGACCAGGTCCAGGAGGTCACCTCCACTTCCCTGGGTAGTGAGTCAAAATGAAACATCACCTTATGCAGAAAATAAAGCCAAATTTAGCAAAACCCAATGAAACAGTTTCAAAAAGGGAGAGTGGGGGTCAAGACAAACAGCCAGAGAAGTGTTCAACAAAGCAAACAACCAAAATAAACAAATATTATAGCAATTTAAAAGAATAACAGCAAATTTCCCAATTCTGATTGAGACCAAGAATAGGGTCCACGTAAGGAGCACTGTCTTGGTTGTCAAATTCTTTAGTATGCATGTAAATCACTCCAAGGTCAGACCATTTACAAGTGATGATTTCTTTCTTTATTATTATTATTTATTCAGTTGTGCATGTGTGTGGGTGTGTGTGTGCGTGTGTGTGTGTAGAACCACGGGCGAATTCGGGAACCACCATGGACCGCCTCCACCTCCTTGTTTACTCTGCCCGGGAATCACAGGCTCCGCCCTACCAGGACCAGAAACGCAGGCCGCCCCCGCTTCCGCCTGGCGTCTATACGTGGGGTCTAGGATCCGAACTCAGGTCCTTCTGCCTGCAAGGCAGAGGCTTAACCCCTGAGCCACCTCTTCAGCCCCTACAAGTGATGATTTCTAAGGAGGGAAAGCACTGGGCCAAGCTCTTGTCTCCAGGGTGTGGAAGTAGTTTTCAACTCCTAGCTCCTAAGCTCTTAGCCAGGGCAGCGACAGCTGCTAACTGTTGATTCCTTGTTGGTATAAGACAAAAAGCTGGCGTGAGTAGGGGCATTTGAAGAGGTCTTCAGAGATTACTTTCTACAGGGCCGATCCTTGATTGTGTAATCAGAAAAATGTGAAGTCTTCTCTGTCCCACCTCTGGTCCCTCTTCCAAGAAACCCTGCCAGGGGTTTCTAACTTTCAACCCAGTGTTTACCCACTGAAATGTCAGTGACTTCATGCAATACTGTGCTCAGGGGCCTCCCGTTCAGAACTGGATATAAAATGTTGTGTTTGTTTCCTGGGAGAAGGGGGCATAACAAATCATGACAGAACTCTATAAAGACAGAACTTAATTTCTTCCTCCCCAAACCCCGTCTCTTTCTGCTGACCTACAGATTCCTTCTGAAGCAGACATGTATACCACCTGTGTTTTTTCTTTCTTAATGTGTGAGTGTGAGTGTGTGTGTGTGTGTGTGCATGTGTGTGTGTGTCAGAGGGCACAGTATGTATGCGCCTGTAGAGGCCCTAGAGTGACTTCAGAAATCATCCTGGATTGCTCTACCCTCTTTTTGCTTTTTGCACTGAGGTTTCCTGGGCTCTGCCTTCCCCCGCCAGAAGTGCAGCCAACATTTCCCCCAATGTTATTTTTTACAATACTTTTATTTTATTTTATTTTTCTCCCACATTTTATTGTGGGATCTGGGAATGGAACTGTACTTGCAAGGCAGAGACTTAGCCTTTGAATCATCTCTTCAGTCCAGTATCTATGTTAGTTTTACTTGGGGGTGGGGTGTTGGACATGAAGTAAACTGAAGCTTTAGGTATTTTGTAACTGTAAAGATTTTGGAAATTACATTATGTATCTTTACTACCACCATGAGTTTTGAGATCTCAGATGACAAGTCCTTCTTTGGAACACAGTACTGAATTTACATCTTTGTCACTCACAAATATACCTCTGTGTATTTGCATAACTCATAACCTCCCAGGATTCTAATATCAACGAATATCAATGACTGTCCCTTCCTGATGAATTTGTTGTGACTAGTAAATAAATAGCTCATGTGAATCACTCATGCTTGTGTCTGTTTAAATAATTGGTCCATAAGGCATGGCAGGCATCATTAATTTATTGTTATTCTTATTTCAGAATTTTGAAAAAAGGTATTAAACAATCTAAACAGAGGCACAATGCACTTCATTCATTAAACATGACTTGTCACAAGCACTCCACAAATCTTTACTTATGTTTACTTCTTAGGATGATATTTAACATTATACAGAAAATTTTAATATTGATTCTCTAAATTTAAGGGCACATGATCTGGAGGAAGACTGTCTAGGTATCAAATCTACTACTCTTACCTCCTACCTATGCAAACTTACACAAAAACAATTGATCTTCAGTTTCTCCAACCAAAAAAAAATGAGTACAATAATGTTAGATATCACATAAGTATATTGTACTAATACAATAATTTCTATTGGAGAGCTACTGTAGTGAGAAATGTCCAATCCTGTGGGAATCACCCCACCTCTTCTCTAGTCTTTACTACCTCACTTTCATAGTAACTTCTGTGTTATTCTTTAATAATGCCCAACACCATAAAAGATTGGAACTCTACCCATCCTCCCTCTCTCTTTCTCTCTCTCTCTCTCCCTCTCTCTTTCTCTCTCTCTTCCCCTGTTCTGCTATGCTGTTGTATGGCGGCTCTCTCCTCTCACCATGCGGTCATGACAGCTCTCTCCCAGTTGTCTTTGACCTTAAGCTATCTCCTCTGTTCTAATAATGCTCTCATGCCTTAATGCCAAACTACAACTTTGTCCTTGGCCCTGCCTAACTGAGAAGCCAAGATTTTCTTCCCTTTTCTCTCATTTTCAATTAGCACACTACACATTCTGGCTTCAACCTTCAGCTCTATGTATTGTTACAGAATTCATACAGGACTGCATACAATGTCCAGAATAAAAAAGCTCTTAAAAATGGTAAGCACTATTCTTATAATGAATATAGCCATCAGCTTTACAACAAAGGTTTTGATTTCATCTTAAATATTCTAAGGAAAGCTATCATTTTGAGGATTACTGAATCTTCATAACTTATAAGATAGATATTGTTATTTCTACTTTACCTGGAAGTAGGCTTCATCCACTGAAGGCAAAGTGATGCAATAGGGTAGAACTGGATTTAGAGAGAGTTCCACATCAGAGTCCAGGTGTATTCATAATAGTTCACTGCCATTGAAAAACAATTGTAGATACATGGGAATAGTGATATTCTGTTGTCATTTCTGAGAAGTTAGTATCCCTCCTTTTGGCTAAAGATGCATAGGGTCAGAGCTCTGAAAGAGCATGTCCAATATAACATGGCTCCTAGAAGAGTATGAGTCCAGATCTCTTGGCTCCAATTTCATGATTGCATCTCTCATCAGACTCACTTTGCAGCAAGGAAATTAGACTCCACCTGACACCTATTTGCAAAATATTTTTAAATGTAGCTAAAGTAAACAGCAGTTTCTAAGGTCACACTGGGTCTAAGCTCACAATGTCTATGTCATTGTGTATATTAGTAGCAGCTGTATTATTTTTTTTACTTTGCTCTCCTTAAGGGTTTACTGTATTCATAGAGAAAATGCTTTTAGACTTAAGCAGCTCCTCTAAGGGAAAGAAATTTGTTTTAAGACAAACAACATCATCAAATCAGATTGGAAGCCAGCTAGCAACACCAGGAGGGATCCTGGAGACCTCGGTGTCCTGATTTGGCCACCTAGAGGGTTGTGAGGACACCCACAGAAGTGTCATCTGCTTGCAGCCAGATGGCACTAACATTCATGTCCATTCCTTCAATGACTGGGCATCAAAGGGGCATGAAGTCCCACCTAAGCTTCCAGCCACTCACCTCTGAATGAGAAACAGGGAGACACAGAGATCAGGGATACTGTGGTGGGCTCCATGACAGAACAGACCCTGGTGGGGGCCTAAGGCAAAGTTAGAGGTCTCGGGTTTCTCTACTTCTGCCATACCCAGTAGTGGAGATACTGAGAAACATTTTTGCAGGCAGTACAGTAGCTGGGTCCGCTTTCCTGCACGTGCATAGGCATCTCACTGTCTTGTGCAGATGAGAAAACTGAGAGAGGGGCATGCTCACTCCATCGAAAGCAGGAATCCTTTAGTTGGAGCTGGAGCTGTGTGACCCTGGACAAGTCAACTCTGGTCTCTGGCCCTCCACTTTCTTCAATGACAGTAATGATTCACGATGGAAACTGAGAGACTTTTTGGGGTCCTGCCCTGCTGAAAGCTGAAAGCTGATCTCTCATTTGCCTCCCAGCAACCTGGTGGGAGTTTCAGGATACACTCAGTCATGGGAGGAAAGTCCAGGCAGCAGGAGTATGAAAGAGTTGGTCACATTACGTTCACAATCAAAAAGCAGAGAGACGAATACATGCTGTTGTATTAATTTTTATACTACATATAGAACCATTTATTGTTGACTCTTGAATGGACTAAAAACTCAGACACAAATTCCTGTAAGGAGGAATCAGGCAGAAAAAAACAACGAAGAGTAAAAGGATTAGAACTCAGACACAAACCCCTGAAGGATTCAGATGAAGAGTAAAACAGGTCCATGTAATGCCACAAGGAGTAATAAAACTTGAAAACTAAAGAGTCTTCGCTAGATACAGGAAATTGTCTGTACTTACAGAATATGGATCACATACACCCAGATGTCCTAATTTTTCAAGGCCGATTAAAATTCTAGATTGTTTTTATATAATTTTTTGACAGTCCATTCATAGCCAATTTGTAAGTTCTGACAATAAAATCTTACAATCTGTGTAAGAAAAGCATTGCTGCAGCATAGATAGTTTAGGACAAGAAAATATGAAGACTAAATATCTTAGATAAAGTCTCATTTTTGTTATTTACTATCTGTGTGGCCACTTGGTACTTGGCCTTACTGTTCCCATCTATGCAATGGAGGGTATAAATGCCTACCTTATCTGGAAAAACTCAGAGTTAACATATGCAAAAAGTTTGATATAGTACAGAGGGTACAGAAAGTATTTTCAAGATGTTGGTTTTGTTGTTTTTATTGTTGTTATTTCCAATGATGATATATGGCAATAGTAATATTCTCTGTCATTTCTGAGAAGTTAGTTTCCCCAGGACATATGACTAAAATATGATACCAGGACACATAAATTATCAGGCTTGATAAAAAATAGCATTAAAATGAGTTATTAATGCCAGTTCTTCATTTAATCAAAATATGTTCAAGTGAATTTTAGCTCAAGAATGAAATGAGCACAGCTGCCAATGGAAGATAAATGTTGAAATCTGTGTCCCTAATCTGTGAAAAAAAATTTATTGGTTTCCTTTTCTTGGAAAGTTGGACTTTAACTAAAGAAACAGAGTTTTGATTAAACTTTAAGATGATTTATATGAGCAGTTTGTCAGATATCACATAATAATGGAAGAGCTATTGGGGAATTTTAGACATATAATCTTAATTCTATTGTTTATTGTTTTAGGGATTTCAAAAGATCTTTCACAAATATGATATTCTACATTTCAAGAAATGGAAAACATCATCTAGCATAAGTTTGCACATCTTAATCAAAACATTTAGGAAGCTGAGGCAGGATTGGGAGTTCAAAGATAGTACAGGATACACAGCAAGTTACAGTTTGGCTTAGGTAACAGAACAAGACCCTGTTAAAAAAATTTGAAATGATTTTTTCCAAAAGACCTACACAGGAATTATTTCACCATAAAAGGGGAAAGATCTCAAGAGGTTCCACATCTCCCTGAAAGACTGATGAAGTCTAATACTGATGGAGAGGAAATGGAAGACGTTTTCCTCAGTGGTACATCCACTGACATACATGATTCGTGCTCCAGCAAGTATTCAGGCACACGGCATCAAAGGCAAACCAGATGAAACCTAGTGGGCCACACTTACAAAAGATTTGAAAATGGGAGCGAGTTTGACAGAGGAGAAGGGCTATGATGAAAGGAGGAGGGGGGATGGGGTTGGGGATTAAGGTGTGAAAATATCACAAATTCACTTCACTCATGTATGAAAGATTAAAAGAATAAAAATGTGGAAGAAAAAAATTAAAGTCACTAAGGAAATTATTCAACACTGAGGCGAGACTCCCAATGAGATTGCTCCATGACCTCAAATCACACAATTTCTCTAGCCAGACAGAGTACTAAAACAGGAAATAACTACATCCTAACCAAGAATCATAATCAGTGTGACTGCAAATGCAGTATTAGCACAGAACCAGAGAACGAGGCAGTTGTGGACTAGGGAAATGATGTAAAGCTGCTTGAAGGAGGCAGCTTCTGAAATGGGCCAAGAAAAAGGATCAGATTTCTAAAGGTAGAGATGAAAAGCCAGGCAGAGGGGATACCCATGCAAACAAATGAAAGGATAACATACTATGTGGGTGGTACAGTGTCCAAAGTAACAAGGCTAGTGAGATATAGCAGGCAAGGTGGAAAGGAAACCTCACCAGAGAACGAGCCTGTCTGCCACATGGTTTTTTAGTTTAAAAAATTAAGAAATTTTAACATAAAGCTATTTTTCCATAAAACAAATTTCTGCTGATATTTTATAAATAATCCAAATGCTACAGAAAAATGTAAAATGAAAGCAAAAACTTTCCTCCATCTCCACTAAGAGTCACCATCATTAATAATTTCTTCTGAAACTTGCCAGAAACAGCTCCCATAAAGTTCTTTTTAAAATAATGCCTTTTATTTTACAACTATGTTTCTCACTCCAGCCATGCTGATGAAATACAGTGATTAGGTTGCACTATGCCTGGGCTACACACAGTCCAAGAGCAAATGGGATGCTAGAATTACTATGGGGTCGGCTAAAAGGAAACCAAAAGAGAAAACTGCAAAGCTCTCTTTAAAAAAATTAAGAAAACCAAATGCCTTTTTAGTCCTTAACAAATAATTCATCAGTGTAATCTTTCCCATTTGCACACACTGGTCAGTCTGCTCTGCTGGCATGCTTTGAAAATGTACAAATGTCCCAGGAATCTGATGTGACTCCTTGCTAATGATATTTTCTGCTTCGTGTTTTCCAGCCAAGAAATAATCGGAGACTAAGAAGGGGCCTGTCTTTCTCTCAGGGAACTTGCAAAGAACAGTCCTTAGCTTTAGATAATCCAGCTGTGACTAGAAAACTCAAATAAGAATAACGACAAGAACAAAATAGTGGCAAAAATGGAACAGAAGGAAATGAGGAAATAGGAGCTGAGTATTCAAACATGCTGCTAAAGGAAGTAATTGAAATAAAATAATTAAACCTGCAGGACCATGCTAGGGTTAGTATGGAGGAAATCACAGCCAGGATTACATAGTGTTAAGAAAATACACTAGAAAGGTCATAAAAATTTTGAGAGAACAACTGATAGATAGAATTGATTAAAATCTATCAAGCATTTTCAAACGAATGTTAATGTGTGCCAGTAGTTTAGTAAATTATGATAGTAGAGCTAGAAATTGCCAAATCACATATTTCTTGACCAAGCATATTTAGAACACTTACATGTTGCTGTCATCTCTGCCAAATCTCAAATTTCCCTTTGAGTATTTCTGTATCACATTATGTCTGTGAACTCATACACTTCCCTCACGTATCTGGGGCTTCAGCCAAATTGAACTATTGCTTCTCTGCAGGCTCATATTTCCATACTCTTTTGCTATTACTTCTGTTTCACTGTTTCCTCCATTAAAAAAAATACCCTTTTCTTCATTTACTCTAGATTTACTACCATATTGAGATGATCAGAACTTACTCTTCTAAGTCCCACTCAGAAGCCTTACTTGTTGAATAGGATCCCCAGATCCTACTGGATTTTCTCTATACCCTTTCACTACAATATACAATAATTCTTTTATTATCTTCACAGGACTTTCTGCCTCTCTTATATGCCATGCAGCACTAGTAAAGATCTACATATTGATACTGAAATACATACTTCGCCTATTTCTTTAGCCAAAAGAATGCTACATGGAATTATGTTTGTATTCCATGTTCATCAAGCATGCTCTATGCATGCAACATGCATATTCACACATACACATGCATGCATGTAAACAACAGCAATATAGCATCATTAGCTTTCTGAATATTTGGTAACTTTTTGGAAAAGAGTTGGAAGGAACAAATGTAGATTTACCATATGAAAAATAAAAGCAAAATGTATTGGTGTAAACAAATATCCAGTTTCCATATAAAAAGATGAGAGGAGATTTGCTTAGATGCACAGAAAAACTGACATGAAAAATCAATGACAATCCGTTGAACAATTAATATGATTTTTATCATATACTACAATTCAGCTAATATTTATTTTTAGATACAAGCATTGTTGCCAATTTTCACAGTAACTCAGTAATTACCTATTATTAAATGCTACTTTCCAGATGAGGAAAATGTGTCTCAGACAATTAAGGAACATGGCCAAGATCATACAGCTAGTATAAAACAGAGCTGGGAACTGGACCTAAACCTGCCTTAACTTAAAACCTGCGTTCTTTCCAACTCCTATCTTATATATTCTGTGCAGCACAACAGGAAAGCTGACAGAGCTGAATGTTCACACTCTCTAACACCCCACTTTTGCATCTTCTACCCCTGAACTTACTTTACTCTCCAGTCTCACTGAGAATCTATCATGTCTTCAATACCCTGCAATCCTACAAAGAACATGTGAACCATATGGCCTGATTAATATCTTTGCAGTTAAGCCTAAGTGTTGTATAAATGAAGTCTCCTTTTGTGCAATTTTTAAATGTCAAACCATAAAATTAAGCTTGTTATCTTTAAGTGACCAAAACATGAAGTTGCTGTTTTTAAAGCTGCTTTCTAAGCTCTTTCCTTTTCCTCTTCTAACCCCCTCTTTCCTCCTTCTAAACCTCTCTCTTTCTCCACTCCTATGATTTCTCCCTCATTCTTCTTATTTTCTTTCCCTTCCTCCCACCCCACCTCTCTCCCTTTCTTGTTCTCTCTCTCTCTTTCTCATTCTCTCTCTCTCTCTCTTTCTCTCTCTCTCTCTCTCTCTCTATCTATCTATCTATCTCTCTCTCTCTCTCTCCCCCCTCCCTTCCTCCCTCTCTCCTTCCTTGTTGACACAATCATCATGGACTTGGACTGCTTCCAGAATCAGAAAACATCAGAGAGTAAGGGGCCAGAAAGTAAAGAATGTCAGATCCTTACAACGTGAATCTTCTCAGAAATGGGTTATTAAAAAAGCATCCTGGGGCTGGAGAGGTGGCTCAGAGGTTAAGACTCCGCCTTGCAGGTGGAAGGTCCTGAGTTCGGATCCTAGACCCCACGTATAGACGCCAGGCGGAAGCGGGGGCGGCCTGCGCTTCTGGTCCTGGTAGGGCGGAGCCTGTGAATCCCGGGGCAGAAGGAGGTGGAGGCGTCCATGGTGGTTCCCGAATTCGTCCGTGGTTCTACACACACAGACACACACGCCGCGGGCACATACACATGCATATGCACACAGTTGAATAAATAATAATAAAAAATTTAAAAAAAAAACTTTAAAAAAAAAAGCATCCTGTACCTCTGTTAGGCTGCAGTGATGATCATTTCATTTGTTAATTACAAACATCTGTCTCATTTTTTAATTATAAATGACTGCACTCAGGTCAGCATTTCACCAGAGTTTAGTGAAACCCTAACACTGAAGCCACATAGCAAATAAACTTCTAAAAAAAAAACCACACACAAAGATGGAGCTTACTTACATAATGCTATCTAAAGAATTCCTGAAGGTTTTGTCCAAAATATCTCTCCTAACAAAAAAGTTTGTACTCTTTCAGAAAACCTTACAAAAATACCAACACCCCAGAAAATTCCCCTTTTGAAGTCTTATGAACAGTAGTTTGCAGTAGGACTTTTCCATTCCAAGGTAACAGCTGATCCAGAGAAAGTCCTCCTAGTTATGGGCCAATAAATAAAACGAGAAGATGGTAAATGCCACCAAGGGAGACGTAAGTGTAACAAATTTTGACATCTTCAGCATTGCCCTGGGAGAGACCCTGTTTCCATGCTATTACCAAGTGCTCCGAATATGTCATGCGGGTGAAGAGAATACTTGTCTGGCTACTTAACATCCAAAGGAATCAGAAACTCTCCCTGCCCTAATGCTATGTCATCATTGTGAGCTGCTGACAATGAAAAGATTTCAATCTGTCCTATGCACATGATGGGTTAAATTTAAGAAAGTGCTGCAAGCTCTAGCGTAACCATAGGAATAGCATGCTGAACAAAACAGACACCAGGGTGGGACTCACCCAAGGAGCAGCTGGGCATAGTGCCAGAGACCTGTGGGGTAACCTGCCTTGACGGTTGCACACAGGATGGATAGAGGTACTTAAAGAGGCAAGCCAGCCAGCTCTGAGGATGAAGACCCAGGCAGACACCTAATATTTCAGAATGTACATTTGCCAACAAAGTAAAATTATGCTTCTCTTGGAATGTACAAAGCAGAGTTTCATCTCATTCAACCTTTCCCTTCTTTACTCCTAGGCTAGAAATCAACATATGTAACTTATTAGCATAACTGAGCATGAGCATTTCTTATTATTGTACAGGAGGCTTTGTAGATCAGTTGAGTGAAAATACTTTTCTTCTATTTACTGAAGTATTCAATTTCCTAGTTAACAAAAATTTACTTGCTTAAAATATTTTTGTAACTCTTCTAAAGACTCTGTAAATTCCATCACGTTGTGAGTGTAAGAACAATCAAAGTATAAGAGAGACATGATGAAAGTTTCCATGTGATTACTTTCCTATTCTTACTTGACTAATTCAGGATATTAAAACCACTTTAGGCATTTTGACAAAAGTCAGCGTAGCTCTTTTTTTTTCCACTCAAAAAAGAATAATTCTCAATGTTTAGGCAGTTTGGAACTTGTACTTAAGGACGTCGAAATTCGGTCTTTCCTCTTTTGTGAAGAGGAATAGGGGAAGAAAGGTCCCTGTGTTTACCCACTGAATAAATATGCCTGTAGGCAAGGCACTGTTCAGTGCTTTAGTCCATGGACTTTTTAAACATCTCTTGGCCGCTCTGAAATCCCCATGTTAATCACTTCATCTTCCTTCTTAGGTGCCTCCAGTTCTAATTCTAAGGAATTATTTGGCAAAATAAATGGTCCATGACCCAAGCAGGAAGAAAAGGTAAAAGCTCCCAAGTACTGAAAAATTCAATACTATGAGACACATGTATTACAGATTTCTAGAATCCTTGCTCAACCTATAACAGTTCTGAAACGTTTGCCTATCCAGTTTCATTATTCAAAGATCGTTTAAAATAATTTAAATTTGTTACTGCTGCTGCAGAGCTTATGTGCTATTATTAATAATACTCTTTTTCCAGTTGCCAAATAGCCTGATAAACCTTTTATACACATCATTTCACTGGTTCTTTTGTTTCTTTGTCTATTTGCTTCTTTTTTCTGAGACAGAGTCTCATATAGCTCGTCAGCTTCCAACTCACTATATAGCCAGTGTGGCACCGAAACTGCTGATCCTCCTGCTTCCACCTCCTGTATGCTGGGATTAGGGGCATGTATCACCATGCCCACCTATTTCAGTGATCTTTGTAACATCGCAGAAAGTTAAAAATTGTTAGTGCCTCCATTTCACAGTTTCATAAACTGAGGTCTAAACTCCCAATTTTAAAGAATCTATGAAATTTACCCAAATATGTATAAATTTAGTATAATGTGTCATAAAGCTAATAGTACGAAGAGCTACTTAATAACAAAAGAGTATTAATTATAAAGGAAAAAAGAAAATTCTAGAAGCTGCAATGCATAGCATTTTGAAGACCTTTAATTTAGAGGTGAGCTGCTTTTACATCTTTCAGTCGCTTTCAGAGAGCAACGTAAAATTACAACAGGAAAAGAAGCTGGTTTGTGTAAGTACAATTCCCACACACAAAATTACAATAAATTAAATTATGTCCCAAGTCATCTACGTAGTAATAACCAAGAAATGTAATAAGATACCATGAATAATTCTTTTTCTTTATTGGTGAAGCAAACATAAACTGTATTTTGCCATCTCAAAGGGAAAGAATGCTTGTTTTCTAAAAAGAAATGCATAAATGCAGCAAACCATTATCTGGTAACAATGTGGTGTCATTTTTTCTAATCACTGTGTGTGTATGCTCATGTGTGCATATATATATGTGTGACTGTGGGCACACATGTGTCATGGTACATTGTGAAAGTCAGAGGACCAACAAGAGGCATTGTTTCTCACCTTCCACCTGGGGCAGAGTCTTTGTTTTTCTCTTGCATGCATTAGAATAGCTGGCCCATGGGCTTCTAGGGATTCTCCTGTCTTTCTATAGGAGCACTAGGATTTCCCACACTTAGGTGACAAAGTACTCTCCTCCGTCTTTAATGGCATTTTCGTGCATTGTTTGCTTCAAAAAATACTTGCAAGGTTGGCAAAGAATAAACTCAACCTGCAAAAGATTTTGCTTTCCTTCTCAGAGTGTCTGCAGCAAGTTCTGGAAGACAGGAGTGTTAATTTGCTGCGGGTTAGGCCAATTCCAGCAACGGATTTTATTATATTATGATACTAATATGAAATTGATCATTTTGTAAAGAGCCTAAAAATGATCTATGCCTAGGATAAAACTGTGATTTGGAATAAGAAGAAAAAGTCAAATGCAGGATCACTTTGCAACAGCTTAGTCTTGGTGCACTTGTACTTGGTGTTGCCCCGAGTACCCCAGTAGCTCAAGGAAGCAAAAAACCCTGGGTCTGTATATTCAAAAGAAGCCAGAGGCCCTAAAAGACTGTTACAAGTGTCCATCCACAAAATTGGCCTTCCCACATCCTTACCCTGTTTTAAGTTACCTAGATCTGTTCATGGTCAAGTTTCCAGGAAAACACTGTAAGGAGGAACATTTGGGACCGAGTATGTGGGCAAAAGAACGGACTGAGGGGAGCTTTAGGTTTCTACGTGAGAATTAAACAAATGTCCCATTGTGGATATGGAGTAAGGAAAGGTTACATGAGACAGACATTAAAAAAAAAAATCAAGTCCCAAACCACTCTGGTCATTCAGAAATGTTTGCAACTTTTCACAAGGGCAGCGGTATTACTCCCAATTTCCTGGCAAAATATTTATTAAAGTAACCAAGGACCGAGTACATGAAACTGCCTCACATCAGCGCAGCATCCTACTTTCCTTGCAGCTCTGAACTGTGAGGTACTGTCAAAAAAAAAAAAAAAAAAAAAAAAACTCTTCCACACTCAAAATAGCTACGTTACAGAGGAGAGTTGGAACGTGTTCTGGGAGTGGGTGTGTTTGTTTGAGTTCAATGTGTGCAGAAAAGGCAAGCCTCCACAGCCATTCACACACTCACTCCTCTGCGATGGGTACGCACACAGCCGAGCTCCTGTACTAAGTCTCCGAATGGTAACGTACATTTATAAAGATTATTTTCTTAACTATTTTGAGGCATTTTATAAACAATATGCATGTGTCTGCTGAATATATATATACACATATATATTTATATTTAACTTTTGCTTGCTTTCTCCTGAGGCATATGTGGTTACTTGTGTGGTATGATTTCTGTCTGAGGTGTCAGAAAGAACTCTCCCCTACTTTCTGCGCTAGTTACCCCAAAATATCTCTTGGGTGGGCCCACCACAGAGCATAAAATCCTCACATTGCTCAGTATCTGATTTAGTCACTAAAAGCAGCTGTGAAGGTCAAAATGTTACATGGAAATATTAGGCATATATTAGATTTAAAAATCTATGTAAATCAAAGGACTGTGGAGAAATCATTTCTGTTACAATGTTGTTTCAAGAGATGAATACAAAATGGCAAGCACAGTCTGGGTCAGGTGTTATTCTTAAAAATAACAGAGGGTTAGAGCCAGTATCCGCCATCCCAGTTCATGAATTTGAGCCTTGGTAAAAAGAAACCGAGCACAATTGGACAGATTTTGCTGATTTATATTGAATGAGTACTTTCCAGTTTCTGATCGTAGGCTCCCAATCTCTTCACAGTGCATCTGACACCTCCTTTTGCTGAGCTCCGGAGGCTCCCAGTGACCTCTTGGTAATCAGCCTTGGCTCAGCCCAAATCCCCTCCCCTTGGAAAACTCACGGAGCCTGACATCTGCTTGTGAGCGGCTTTCAGAAAGACCTCACAAGCAGCCACCAAAACTCTCTTGGTAGCAAATTGCCAAGCCAGCTCCCTTTCTTCAAAAAATGGTAGAGGACTTAGCAGCCTCTTATATTGCTCTGAAATTGGAGAATGAAATTCTTCAGGCCCAAGTGCAGAGGCTGATGGAAGAAAATGCTGTGCTCCAAGCCCAGATCCCAGAGCTCCAGAAACCCGGAGCGGCCAAAGAGCATGAGCCGCTGCAAAAGTCCTCAGAGATCCGAGATCCCCAGAAGTCCCCAGAGCTCCTGGGTCTCTCAGCACCCCAGGGCTCAGTGCCAACTCTCAAGGAGCAGTGGGAATTCCCAAAGGTCGAGGAGCCCTGCGAGCCCCCCAAGATTAAGGGAACTAGTCAGCCCCCAGAGATCAAGGAGTCCTGGGAACCCCCAGAGATCAAGGAGTCCCAGAAGCCCCCAGAGATCAAGGAGCTCTGGGAGCCCCCAGAGCTCCAGGACCCCAGAACAGCCCCAGAGCTCCAGGAGCTATCAGCCAGCAAGTCTGTGGCAGCCGGGGAACCCCAGCAGGCCCAGAAGCCCCTTGAGGCCCCAGCCACCCAGAAGCCCCAGGCTTTTCCAAAGGGTTGTGAGCTCTCAACAGTCTGGGAGACAGGGCTTCCAGACATCTGGGACACGCCAGCAATTGAGGAGCATCCTAATGCAGAACCAAATGACTCCCCAACTGCTCTTGAGTCACAGAAGGCTCCAGAATACCTGGAGACTTCATCACAGATGGCGTCCTTGGGGCTCCCAGGTACCCAGGAGCCAGAGGAACCTCTGTTGCTCCAAGAATTCCTGGACCCTTCAGATAGCCAGGAGTTCCTAGAACACTCGATATCCGATGAGTCCCTGGGGGGTCTAATAGTTGTGAAAACAGCAACAGTGTCAGAGTTCCCTCAGCCGCCCTATAAATTAAAGGCTGCAGCTTTCCCCCTAGAATATCCTTTAGCTATCCGTGGGCGTTCTCCAAAACTTTCTGAGTTCCCAGTGAAACTGAGTGGTTACGTGGAAGTCACAGATCACCTGTTTCCCACTGAAGCGGCTCTGGTGAGTTTTGTTGGCAACCGCTTCTCAGGTGAGGCAGGAAGGTGGTTCCAGCCCTTAGTGGATAGCCAAAGCTCCCTGCTGGAGCAATTTGAAAGTTTCATGCAAGCGCTCCAGGATACTTTTGACAACGCAGAAAACGTTGAAGGAGCCAACCACAGCATCCGTCAGCTGGGCCAAGGGGAAGACCCTGTACAGAGGTATGTGACCCATTTCCACCTCATTGTTCAAGAGCTGAACGTGGATGAAGGCACTCTCTGCATCCAATTTCAAAAAGAGCTTGTCAGTGCTATTCGAAATGAACTGTCTCGCATAAGGTCAGCCATCAACTTATCCAGTCTGATCGCCCGCTACATCAGCCTAGCAGAGAAGAGAAGCAACAAGGCTGATTCACATCCACCAGGGTCAAGGTTCTTGGAAGAGAAAAATGAGCCCGAATGTCCACCAGGTGCAAACCAACCTGTTCAAGCTACAAGCAACCGCCCACACCTCAGTGAAGCTGAACGAGCCCGTCGCCGAGAAGGTCACCTGTGCCTCTATTGTGGTCATCCTGGTCATTTCGCCAGAGACTGCCCAGTCAAGCCTCATCGTGCTCAGCAGGCGGGAAACATGGAGGCCCGGCGGTAAGGGGGACCCCGGGCGGGCCAATCTACAAATATGCGTCCCCCTCTCTTCCAATATCCATGTCCCGTACCCTATGGCTAACTGTTGAAATCCGGCTGGGAAGACGACAGTTCTTTGAGCAAGCAATGGTGGATTCAGGCTCCTACAGAAACAGCATCGACCACTCTGTGGTTCTTCGAGAGAAGTTGCCCATGCGCAATAACATCTTTCCTCTGATGCTGGAAACGGTTGATGGCCGTCCACTGATTAATGGACCCATAACCAAGGAAACACCACCTGTTGAAGTCAAAATCGGAAACCACGTGGAAGAGCTCCAGTTTGACATTATTCACGCACCTCGATATCCTCTGATTCTTGGAATCCACTGGCTTGAGACCCACGACCCAAGCATTGAGTGGAGTACCCGCACCGTGTCCTTTCCATCAAATTATTGTCATTACAATTGCTTCAGGCACAGGTGGAATCGGAGACGACGTGATGAAATAATTGCTGGCTAGATCCTGAGTCCTAGTGACTTGGCTTTCTGCCTTCTGTTACCTCAGCTGCCATCAGCATTTGCTGCTCTCGGAATCTTCCACTGAATCTCTGGCTATTGAACTAAGGCTACCTGAACAACGACTCTGCCTCTTGGATCATGGACTGAACCTGATGACATTGAGTTCCTTTTTCCCACCAACCTTGCATGTTCCCCTCTTTGAACCCTGCATGTGTTTTATTTTAATCACATTTTGCCCTAACAATATGCATGATAATAGATATTAGAACCGAATAGTGAAAAATGTAGCTGTTAGTTTGATATCACTTTTTTCTTCTCAAGATTTCTTTATCACAAAACTTTGATTTTTTCAATAAAAGTTAACTTGCAAGTAATTTTAGAAAGCAATCATTAAACAATGGCAATTGTTACTTGTGTTTGAGTTATTTCTTGGACTAGCTGGGAGGATGGATAACAAGAGATTAATAAATTGGTAGGGGGAGGGAATTGGAAAAAGTTTAAGGTGCGAGTGGGGTTCTGAACATTACATGAGTATGACAAGTCAGAGTGATAATGTGGGTAGACGGAAATGGAGAAAATAGAAAAAAGTTAGGGCTGGGATGGAGTAAGGTATGGAAGGGTTTAGGATAAGCAGTGGGAAGGTTAAGAAGAGAGATTGGTGAGAGTGGGAAAAAATGGGAAGGCTAATTGATTCTCAGGGGTGGAGTAAGGGGAAGGGAAGAAGAAATTCCTGCAAAATAAAGGAATCATTGGCAGAGACATTGAGCAGCTTGGAAGACAAACTTCTCGGACTTCAAGAGCTAACCAAAGAAGAGCTCCGGAGCAGGTAATGAGATCCAACTAGTGATCCAGTCCTCTCTGTAGATAGGTATGCATGATCTTTTTCCTCATAGCAAAGGACTTTTCCTAGAACACTTGACTAATAACTGCTCATTCTTGAACCCAGAAGAAGGGTGGTAGACATCAGCTTTCACCACCATATAAGTGGTTAGGAGGCACCTCTCCTACATTTACTACATTTATAAGTTCTCCTACACTGCTAACCATACTGCCTGCAGGACACACCCAAAAACCAAAACTATAGGAGACTCTTATGGTCTTTGAGTAAGAAAGGAATGAATATCTTACAGTAACTTAAGTTACTGTCCATATATATATATGTCCATATATATATATATATATATATATATATATTTCTCTTCCCCATTTACTTCATACATATATATAGAGAGAGAGAGAGAGAAAGAGAGAGAGAGAGAGGTTATGAGGAATAGGTGAACTGTGAAGAATGATCCCAAGCTGTGTGAATGGAATTGTTCTTACCTGGACAAATAATCAAAAAATTAAGCATAGTACTAGATATAAATATATGGGAAGAACTTTCCATTCATTCAGTTTCTTCCATACTCCACCTACAACATCAAACATCTTACACACATTATCTGTCTCACTGCTCCTAAGAACAACTCAGAGAAAGAGTTGTGTCTGCTTCTGTTTACGATGAATAGAATCCAAGCAAGACTAGTTCACTTGCCCATATGCACCCAGCTATTAAGAGGTGAAAGTCTTTGGGAGTTTCAATTCCTAGGTCTTTACCACTAGAGAAAACCTATCTTCCTCATGCAGTGGTGAGTGTCAATAAGACTGTGGCAACAGGAAGCTAGATAGGATAACCCAAAAGATGGGGAAACGGGGATGGAAAACTCCAGGAAAGTTTCAGGTAGCAGTTCCCATTTCCTACTTTCCCTTAATTTCATCCTTACCCCCTTGTCATCCTCCAAACTTCTATATTTTATCCCTTGGAGGATTTTCTTCCCTTGAAAACTATTGCCACAGACTGACAAGATGGCTCAGGGATTAAAGCAAAAGGACTTAAGTTCAGATACTAGATCCTATGCAAAAATGCTGGGTAGAAATGGTGGCAGCACGCACTTCCAACCCTGGAAGGGGAGCCTGAGAAAACCCAGAGCAAAGCAATAAGGAAGAAGAGCAATCTAGGATGACTCCCTGCAGTTTTCCAGATTCCCTGGTGATTTCTGTGGCAGTTGTGGATCCAGAGATAGTTACCTGCAGGACCTATGTATTACTTAGCAACAAAGTTCCTCAAACTTTCTTTGTAGCCGCTTCTATAAGTAGTCTAAATCCTAAGTCTAAATTTTGTTCTCTTATGCTGACCATTAGCCATCATTTCCTTTTCTGAAGTCTAATACGTTTTGTCATTATAGTCTCACTGCTATAGGAACAAGAAATGTCCTACATTTCTCTTCCCCATTTACTTCATACATCCCTAGACTATATACAGAGATTAAAAAGGATCGTCGATGTTGCTAATTTTGGCAATATAGCCTATCCACAAAAGGTTCTCCATGACAACTGATTCAATATTTAACTATTGCTCAAAAAAATGAACTTACTTGTATGATATAGATTTTCTGTTTGTTTGCTTTTTTAGTTCTGTTCGAGATTCACCATTAACCTTAAGAACAAACATTATTTGTCAGTGTAGAATGCCAGATAAAGAAAAAAAGACTTCAAGCAGCCATAAAGGAAAAAAAAGAGAAACTTTTATTAGTCAAACTGCCCTAGATCAAAGATGTCCAAATGTACCCATTTTCCCAAGGACTAAGGATTCATGAAACACAAAAGTGGGAGAATTCTGGGCAAATCCAGTTGGTCCAAACATTTTTCTATCTGGCTATAATTAAAGTGCAATTCATTTTTTCACAAAAGGAGCAATAATGTAACCACAGATTACAGATTTTGTGAGCTAGGAAAACTCAGGAAGTCTATTCCCTTTTTCTTGCAGATGATGGAGCTAAGGAGTGCTTCCCCAGAGGAAGGGAAATGAAGTCAGTGTGCTCTAATATCCTGATTTCAAACCCAGTACTCTCATTTCACTATTCTAAAACACTAGTTAAAATTCAAGTCCATGACTTTGCCTGACCTGAACAATGACTGACATGTCAATGACCCCCCAAAGTCTAGCACGGATCACAGGCACTAGGATACTAAGAGGCAAGGGATTAACAGTCATAATAGTGTTCCCATACTAAAGGGAAGCCCAAGAAAGGGCTTTGGGCAATGCCACTGAGTCCTTACACCTCACTAGAGTGGAGGACTCAGAGGGAAGTTTGGCATTCACACAAAAGGATGCTCCAGGGAATGGGGGGGGAGGCACTGGGAGAGGGGGAAGGAGGGGGTGAAAGGAAGAGGAAAAGGGGGGAGGGTGCAAGGGGGACTGGGGAGAGGTGGAGGGAGGGAGGAGACCGGGGTACCCATTAAGCTTGTATGATTGGGGAAAAATAAATATAATTTTAAAAATTCAAGTCCATGGCCAGCACTGAGTGAGGTACTGTAAACAGTGCTACATTATAATGTGAAAGGATTATGACATGGTCACATAAAAAAATTACCAAGTTTTAGACAGGTAGCATGGATAATCAAATGCTAAATTTTATGCCAATAATAAATCCCAAAAACTAAAAAAAAAAAGAAATATATCACCTGATGAAATTCACAGTCAACTTTCACTTGATTTTTTCGTCCTGGGAATTGTGCTAAGTAGTGTGAGTTTTTTTTTTCCTTCACTGTAAATATTGTTAACCCTGTTTTGCAAATAAATCAAAAAAAAAAAAAACCCACTGGATCGAGGTCACTTGTCAGAGGTCATGCTGCTAGGACTTGGTGGATCTTAAAACAAAATACTGGAAATTCAGGGATATCAAAGTAGATAAAGTGATTGCTGTATAGACATGAGGACCTGAGTTTGGATCCCAGATACCCACATAAAAATATGGGCACAGTAGTGTACCCCTGTAATCTTAGTGCTGGAAAAAAGAAGACGGGAAGATCCCTGGAGCTCGATGTCGAGCAAGTCTTGCCAAATCGATAAGTTCCAGGTATGGTGAGAACATTTTCTCTCACAAAATATGGTTGTAAGTGAAACACCTCCAATAGAACTTCTGGCCTATATACACATCCACACAAATACATTCATAGCCCCCAACATATATATGAATGTGTGTACATACATACACATATATCATCACCACCCCAACACACAAACCATGATCTGTCTCACCCCGGAGCTGTGCTTAGGTTCTGGGGATACAGCTAAACTGAAGTGTGTTTGCATAGCATGTGCAAGACCTGAGTATGCTCACTAGCTCTGCATACCTGTGTGAGTGTGTGTGTGTGCATGTGAGTATGTGTGTGTGTGAAAGAGAGAGGGGGGAGGGAGAGGGGGAAATTCTATCTAATATGGCAGTGATTCACAGGATTACTGTACTTCAATTTGTATTAGCCAGTTTAACAATATTGATTCACTAGGTCTATACTATCCTTAAAAGGATATTTTTATTATTGTATTTTTTTTTACTTTTACAAGCATATTATGTATTCATCCCAGCTTCCCTCCCTTCCTCCTCCCTCCCATTCCTTTCCCTCACTTCACCAATACCTCCCTCTCTCTCTCACCCTTTTGCCTGTATGCTTCTATGGACCTCAGGGTTCACTCTAACATGTCTACTCCTGTGGAGGCTCAGGTCTCCATGATATATCAAGTTACCTCTCTTCAGGCCACCCCACTGATGTTAAAAGGATATTTTTATTAAGTCATTATGAATAAATATTTGCTCAAAAATTATTGAATGTCTTCTATGTGTCAAGCACAATCATGGAAGAGAAAGAATGAAAAGTAAGAAGCAGGGATAGTGATATGAATATACCTAAAATATGATTCATGGGGTTGGGGAGATGTGGAGTAGGTAAAATTCTTGGTGTGTTTGGTGTGCAAGCCTGATGACTGAGTGCAGATCACCACAATCTACATAAAGTTAAATGTAGTACTACGTGTCTATAATCTTAGCAATCCTACATTGAGTAGGAAGGTGGAGACAGGGGAATCCCTAGAAGCTCTCAAATAAACATACATAGCAGTGAACAACAAGAGGCCTTGTTTCAGACAAGTGAAAGATGAGGACCAATATCAGAGATTGTCCTCTAACCTCCACATGTATGTGTACATTGTGGCATGAACATGTATACACACACACACACACACACACACACACACACACACACACACAAAGAGGAAGAATCAGGAGCACAAGCAAAGGTTAAACAAACAAATAAAACTGATAAATCTTGCTCTGAACACAGATTAACTGGACAAACTGTTGTTTTATAGAATACTATGTCATCCAGAGCAGAAAGTACAAATTCTGGTATAGAATGAAGAAAGGTATCTTCTGCTGGATTTAAAGGAATTTCAGTGGAACAAGAGGGAGGGCAGAGTTTTCTAGGTGAAGCTTGTAAGTTTTAGATTAAACATATCTCCATAACTAAGACATTTAAATTTTATTCTGGAGAAGATTTAGAATGGGACTTTATAGATTTTTGTTGTTGTTGTTTTAGATTTAGATGTTTCTATCTAACTGTAATAATGCACAATTGTTAGAACAAACTGATATGTGTCCAGATCTTATGATATATAAAATAGTAAAAGTTTCCTTTTCTCCTTGTCTTCTATTTCACAAGCTAGGTTTTTTACATAAAAATATGGTTAGTTTATATTTTAGTAATTTGATAAGGGTGTGGAAATTGTAAAACAGAAAGTGACAAAGTGCCCCTGTATTTTTACCTTCTTAGATTTCAAGAAGATGGACTAAAGCTATCAAAGACAAAGAATTAAAAGGGAAATTGGCATAAATTTCTTCAAGTATTTATTCTAGGGACTCACTGTGCAAAGACATTGAAGTATATAGATAATATGCAGTACAGGCAAGCAGTAACCAAGAATTTTAAACTCTGATAATGGACAAAGGCTCATGGATAGTAAAATCTCCCTTTTCATTTAAATCTTCTTAACTTTCAATTGTACTGATTTTGGAAACAGATTGCCTGAAAAAATTTATTCCTCAGTATTTTGACAGAAATACTTTCCTCAAGCTAACTTTTCTAAGTTTAAACTTCGACAAGAAAATAATGTTTCTATATTTTGTAGTATATCTTTTTTGATAGTTTATAGCAAATATTTCATATTTGGTGATAGTATCCCTGGAATTTTCATGGTAATTCTAAAGAAGAATGTATTTTTCAGTTCTTAAACCATATAATTCTAAGTTTGCTTTCAAAAGTCTTTATAGGGATAGGTAATTATTTTAAATGCTCACCATAGTAAATTTTGATATCTATCAATTTACTGGATATCAAATATTAAATGATAAGAACAGTTAGGTATCTATAAATTAGGATTAAACTTCTAAGTTTGCCATTCCTTAACCATATTTCATTTATAAAGTATAGATATGATCTAACCAATAAGTTTAGAAGTACCATCAAATAAGAAAATTCATGTTACAAAAACATTATAAAGGCTGGAGAGCCAGTTGAGGTGTTAAGACTCTACCTCACAAGCAGAAGGACCTGAGTTCAGATCTCAGATTCCAGACAAAAACTCCTGGTGAAAATTGTGGTGGCCTGAAGGTCAGACCCCAGAAGACAGAACCTAGGAAACTCCACAACAAATCAATAAGGAAATAGAACAATTCAGGATGATCCTCAAAGTCACACTTGGGCCTCCACAAAGCCCTCTGATATACAAAGACACACACACATACACACACACACACACACACACACACACACACACACATTATAAAATTTGAAAGTCATTGAATAATATATTATATTCTATATGTAATGATAGCCACGAACTCAAGATACTAAAATGTCTATCTAAATTTAATTGACACATAAATAAAGTTTCAGT
This sequence comes from Typhlomys cinereus, assembly GCA_023101885.1. Classification (NCBI taxonomy): domain Eukaryota; kingdom Metazoa; phylum Chordata; class Mammalia; order Rodentia; family Platacanthomyidae; genus Typhlomys; species Typhlomys cinereus. The sequence goes on from JALPQD010000052.1 coordinate 2,586,983, forward strand.
CAATTTAATTGCTTCGTTAACCTGTTTTTTCCTACAAACAAACCATATATGCATATAGTATTCTATTCACTAGATTATCTGCTTTAAGTGTCGATTCTTTCCTGTGTCATATCAACTAGGATGATTAGGATGATAATCTGCTGTAATTAGTCTGAGCTTGTCTCTTTGTCTATTTAGTCTGATGTAGAGAAAACAAATCAGAACAAACTAAGCTTTATTTCAACCAAAAACAATTAAATTAAAAAGTTAAACCCCACCAGACAGTAATCTATTTTCATTTCCAATTTATATGTTTTTTAGGTCAAAATCATTAAAGGTCAAAAGGTCAAACTTTATTGGCTTCTAAGTAAGTTCTAATGTCTAGAGAAAACTATTTCCATCACACTTTCATATGACTAATGGAGTTTGTACTGTTTTTTTTGCCTCATAATGATTCAGATGTGTGAGAAAACTATTGAAGGGTATTATTTTGGAGAATGTGGGGTGTATTCCAACCAGGTTGGTGGGGAAGTAGGAGGCAGGGACAAATGCCAACAGTAGTCAACTAACTGTGTCTGAATTGGCTCAAGTGGAGGGACTATTATGTATTCTGATACAGATGAAAATGGGATATGGCACAGAAACACAGAGCATTCATATGTTCACAGGACATCTGGTAACCTAAATTTCACATGAGAAAAAGAAAGCATGAAATTTTACAACCGCACAGAACAGAATGTCTGAAATGCTAGAGCTGAGCTCACTGTTTTCCTTAGTCTTTCACATTGCTTTTTTTTCCTGTCAGTTACACCACAGATACCACATAATAGGCAGCAACGGAACCAGCTGCAGAGTCAGTGAAGATCTGCTGATTATTAAAAGTAACGCTGACTAAACTCCAATAAATTAAAGGCATTTCTACAAAAGTGAGTATGAAGGGAAGTTCCACATTTCAACTATTTTAATGCCACCTTCTGCTATAAAATTAGGCATGTGTCGAATGAAGAAAAGGCCAACCAAACCTATATCAAAATAAAAGCACACTTAAGAATTCATGATAGTTCCAGTATATAATGGCATATACCTGTAATCCTAACCCTCAGAAGGAAAGAGCAGGAAGATCATCACACATTCAAGGCCAGCCTGGTCTACATAGTTAGTTCCAAATCAGACACATGAGATGCATCTCAAAAAAAAAATTAAACTTCAGTTGAAATTTTTTTGTATGTAGATGGTTTGGGGACTTTGTTTTACTTTGCTTTGCTTTTCACTTTTTCAGTGAGGATGTTACTATGGTTCCTCAGGTTGGCATCAAACTTATGACAATCTTCCTGTATCAGCTTCTCAAGTGCTAAGATTATAGTCATGAACCATAGCACTGAGTTCTTTTTTATGTTTGGTTTAATTTTTCTTTTAATCATTATATAAAGCACATTATATATGTTTAATATGCATATATTATATGTATACATATAAAGTACATATTAATGTGTTACCATGTAATTAAAGTTCTATACACAGAGACTTTGCATCATATTCAAAATAGGCTGACAAAAGGCTGGAGAGGTGGCTCAGGGGTTAAGCCTCTGCCTTGCAGGCAGAAGGTCCTGAGTTCAGATCCTAGACCCCACGTATAGACACCAGGGCGGAAGTGGGAGGGGGCTGTGTTTCTGGTCCTGATGGGCGGAGCCTGTGAATCCCAGGACAGAGTAAACAAGGAGGAGGTGGAGGCGTCCATGGTGATTCCCGAATTCGCCCATGGTTCTACACACACACGCACAAACACACACACACATACACACACACAGGTTCTACACACACATACAAACATACACATGCACACATGTCACAATTGATTAAAAAAATAGGCTGACAATATTTATTTCCTCAAACATTTAGCATTTTTTTGTAGTGAAAACTTCAGAAACTGATTTCTGGCTCCTTGAAATGTAAAGGATATCATTGCTATCAATTATCATCATACTATGCAGTAGCACACAACGGTTGCTTGTTCACATCTAACTTAGCTCATGAGTTGAGGTCTAGGCAGTGTAACAAAGGCTACTTGTGTCTGCTCAGTTCAGAAGCTGAATATCTCAGCAATCCCAATCTGGTATTAAAGGCCAGAGGACCTTCAGTCATATAACAAGGTCAAAGAAGCTGGATTCTGATGGCTGCAGCAGGAAAGATGAGCTTGTCAGCACACACACACACACACACACACACACACACACACACACGTGCGCGCATGCGCGCACATGCATCTGTACACATGCACAATTGAATAAATTAAAAAGAGAGAGAGAGAGAGAGAGAGAACTTTTTCTTTCTTTCCTTCAGTTCCTTTTATCTGGTCTGCTTCCAGGAAAGTGCTGTGCGCATTTAAGATTGGTCATTGTATTTCAAATGTCTTAATCCAGAGACTGATCTGTGACTTAATCCAGAGTCAATCAAGTTTGGCAACAAAGATTATCACTAGAGTGGAGGACTCAGAGGGAAGTTTGGCATTCACACGAAAGGATTTCCCGGGGAATGGGAGGGAGGGAAAGGGAGAGGCACTGGGAGAAGGGGAAGGAAGGGGTAAAAGGAAGGGGAAAAGGGAGGAGGGTGCAAGGGGGACTGGGGAAGGGTGGAGGGAGGAGGGAATGGGGTACCTATTGAGCTTGTATGATTGGGGGAAAATAAATAATAAAAAAAAAGAATGTTAGAATCTTTGGGTAGGGAGGGGTTGCAGCCAGACCGTATCCTCCGGACATGACAGGGCTCCTTCACCAATGAAATTATCACAGCTGAGCCTACTTCCACAATACCTACACAGGATTTTGTCTCTCAACATTGTAACAGTGAAGGGGAAAGATCTTAAGAGGCACCACACCTCCCTGAGAATATTGAGAATTAATTCTAGATGTGGAGAGGGAAACAGAACTATTTTTCTTAATGGTGTACTCAACTAAACTTTGACCTAGAAGTTCCCATGTTGTAATGGAAAATCTTAAATACAAAGATTCAAACAACTGATCAAAATATGGACTGAATGACCCTAAACAAGACATTTAAATCACCCTCATCCCAAGGCTCAGGGAATAACAAGGAAAAGGGAGCATTAAGAATGTTAGAATCTGGTTACTGTAAATCACCTAAGAACCACAGAAGGAGAGAACATAGGCCCTGTGGGGAGGGAAATAATAAAATTCTATTGCTAAGTTATAAGGACTCAATATCAATCTAATCCACTGGCAGTCTCCTTCCTGTTCACTGGTATTTGGATTGGTTTGAAACACTAGGTGTGTGTTCCCCGTCATGGGAGAGAGAGAATTAGTGGCTAACAGACAGCTAGATGGTGGCCTGAAGTTGACCACACTCACTGCTGTGCCTTACTGATTCTCCCTCTCCTTCAAGTCTTCTCTTGTATAAAGTCCTCTCTTTAACAGTTTTTGTATTGTTAGAGAGGAGAGGATCTCAACACCCAGATGGGATGTAGCCTTGTGCAGTTTACGAACAGCAAAACAGACAACACACAACCAGAATGAAGAATACTGGCAACCCTACAGTGTTCGCCTGGAACCAGGCCAGCTGAAGTACTTCCCATCTGAAGGCTCAGGGCACTTTGTGGAATAGGAGGCAGTAAGACTTTAAGAGACTGAAGATGGGGAGGTCCACTGCTGCACAAGCCACTCCACTAAAGAATAGAGTTGCTACAGCCAGGAACACACTGCAATGAGACTTGACCTTAACATACCTGCTCTAGAACTAACGTATTAACATGCCCCCATAGACTAGCATGGATCTCAGGAGAAATAATTTCAAGCAATAGGATACTTAGGGATGAGGACTCAGACAGAGAAAGGGGAATACCCCTATCAGTGGTCTGCCCAAGGAAGGGCCTCTCATTCTGCCACAGAAGCCTCTTTCTCTACTATAGCAGATGATCCAGAGGGAACCCCAGAATCCATATAAGCTGAAGGACAGGAGAGTAAAAAGGAGAAGGCTGTGGATAAGGAAAATGTGGTACATCTATACAATGGAGTACTACTCAGCCATCAAAAATGATGAATTAATGGAATTTGCCGAGAAATGGATGTCATTAGAAGCAATTATATTGAGTGAAGTATCCCAGACCCAGAAAATTAAGTGCCATATGTACTCCCTAATAGGTGGCTCCTAGTACCAAACCCACTTAGAGACACTCAAGGATAAATCTCTGTAATACCTACAGCAATTGCAATTATGAACAGGAGGGATGGGGTTGGAAGGCCACACCAGAAACAAGGAGAAAGGGGACCATGTTACAGAAGAGAAAATAGGCCTCCATCAAGGACTGCAAGTAAATAATGAGACATCTGGTTAAGTTCACAGACTTTCCTTCCTGATCATTTACAACTGATGGGGTATGATCTCACCAGAAGGGGAGAGCATACAGTCTGGCAGATAAAAAGCAACCATTTTGCAAATGGGTGATTGACCCCTCCCTCACTGTGGTTTCCTACTTTTATTACATCTACCTTTGAATATACTCTTATAACAAGACTCTAGTTTAACAGCTTTTTATCTCTGGCCAGGGGGTGACATACAATACCCATCAGGATGGAGTGAAGGGCATTGCAGGAGCAGCAAAACTGAAAAAAAAAATCAACAAACCATAATCCAGAACTTCAGAGACTCTATATCAACCACCTGGAACTAGGCCAGACTAATCTCTCCCCATCCTGAAGCTCAGGGAAATTTGCAGAAGAGGGGGGCGGTAACATTGTAAGAGCAAAAGGATGGGAGGAGCAATGATATGCAAGATACTCCACACAAGTTAGGGCCAAAGCAATCATAATTGGACTTTGCATGCCCTGCGCAATGTCTAACACACTATTGACCTCACAAAGTCTAAAATTTGCTAAAGGCACTAGGATCCTTGGAGACAAGGGATCGACAGCCACAGTAGTATTCCTATGCTTAAGGGGAACACAGGAAAGGGTTCTGGGAAATGCCACTGGGTCCTTGCACCTCATCAGAGAGGAGGACCCAGAGGAGAGTTTGGCATGCACATTAAAGGATGCTCTGGGGAGGGGAGGGGGAAGAACTGGGGGACGGGGAGGGAGAGGGAGGGGAGGGGGCACAGGGTGGTGGAAGGTTGGAGGGAGAGAGGGGACTGGTGTACCTGTTAGGTTTGTATGAGTGGAAATAAAAAAAAATAGCAAAAAAAAAAAAAAAAGGAGAAGGCTGAATCTATGAAGGGAGGGGAAGTAGGGAGAGAAGTGGTAAGAGAGGGAGGGAATAGAGGAAAGAAGGGGTGTGGGGAATGAGTGTCAAGGAGCATGTATAACAAAAAATAAAAATATATTAAACAATTTTAAAAACTAAAAATATGGTTTCTGATAAGTTTATTGTATAGAAGGTTTCTGCTTGACTGTACCTTACAAGCTTAGTGCAATTTTTCGCTCCTTTCCTGTACCTTATAACCTCATTTCCCTCCCTCCCTTAACCTGTCCACCTTCTTCCCCCCATGGCCTTTTACATTCCCTCCTTTAACATTTTCTCCCATCCTGAAAACCCCAATCCACTTAATTGTCCCTTCAAAGTTTTCTGAATGGCACAGGCCTTCCTAGTTAAGTAGACACATCTGATTGTTCTTTCGTAGTATTTACATATCAAAAGAACATGAGGAATTTATCTTTCTGTGTCTGGTATACCTCAGTCAACAGAATCTTTTCCAGTTCCATTCAATTACCAGCAAAATTCACAATTTCATTTTTATTGATAGCTAAATACTGCTGCATTGAACATATGTACTACATTTTCATTATTCATTCATTGGTAGATGGATAGCTAGAGTGATTCCATTTCCTTACTATTACAATAGAACTTAGATGTGTGTGGATGTGCAAGTATCCTGAAGTATGATATAATATTGTCATAGTTAGGTGCAGGTGTCAACTAGACAGTTGAGGGTTTGAGCTCTGGGCACATTTGTGGAGAATTAGTAGTTGAGTTAATTTCAGAGCGAATCTGCAGAAGACTGTCTAGCTGATGGGGAAGGCCCAAGTGGGTGGGATTAGGCCCTGAACAGATGAATAAAATACAGAGAGATGATTGAGGGAGTGGGCATCCTTTTGTACACTTGGCCAAACATGCTGGTCTGGCAAGTAAGGATCATCCCTCTCTCAGTCATTACGAAGAGATGGTGTGGCCAGTTCCCTCTGCTCTGGTGTTGGTGCGTGCTCTCCCGTCAAGCTGGACTAACTGTAACCGGACTAGCAGTAAGAAAATAATCCCCTTGTTCCCTTAATCAGTTTGATAGTCATTTATCAGGACCCATGCAGGCAAATATCCTTTGAGAATATGTGCAGAAATACAGCTGCATCATGTGGTAGTCCAATTTTTATCTTTTTTAGCAATCTCCATAATGATTTCCAAAGTGGCTACCCCAGTTTACACTCCCACCAACAAGGTTTTGGATTTTTAAGGCAAGGTTTTACTATACAGATCAAGCTGGTTTCAAACTCACAGTCTTTCTGATCTTCCTGCCTTAGCCTCTCAAGCAATAGAATTACAGTTATGCTCTATTATATTCAGCTGTCTGTGGATTTTATTTACATTTCCCAAATAATAATGTCAAGCATTTTTTATCAGTTGGCTATGTGTACATTTTCTTTTGAAAAAAAAAATGTGCCTTCCGGCTAACTGTCCATTATTTAATTAATTTGTCTTTTTGATTGTCAATTTGTTTTACTTTCTTATATATTCTTGATGCTTTCTCATTGTCAGATATATGGTTTATATTTTCTCCCATTTTATTATTTCTTCACTTTATCGAATGACACTTTTACTGTCACTTTACTGAGTTTTAGATGGATGAAATTCCACCAATCTTTTTGCTTTTATTTCATGTATTTTTGTCCAAAAAAAAAATCCTTGTTCTGAAGCAATATTATGCTTTTCTCCAAGTGGTTTCAAAGTTTCAGGTATTATACTTAGACATCTAACTCATTCTGAGTTGCTTTTTATCACTAAAAGAAACTGTCCAGCTTTATTATTATTATTAATTATTCTCTGCTTTGGGTATCTGACTTCCCACATGCCATCTATTGAAAAGACTGTTCCTTCTTCAATGGATGCTATGAATATATGAATTGAAAATAAGTTGTCTACAAATACTTGAAACTTTATTTCCAGGCACTTTTTTCTGTTTCAATCTCTATATTGGTTAGGAAGCATAGTATCTTGTTGATCTACTTTCCAAGCTGTTTGCTATGACAAAATCAGATATTGTTATGTCTTCAAGTTTTCTCAGCTGTTTTTCATTTGCTTTTACCTCAAAGATAAATGAATTAAAATTTTACACATGATTGCAGTAGTGCACAATGTTTTGAAGTCCCCCACTATGGTTTTATTGGAGTCTGCTAAGAGTTTTTGGCTGTACTATTGGATGCTCTGACATTAGGGACATGAAGAGTGATGTTTGTTATCCTCTTTTTTTGATTGTTCCCTTCATCATAGTGACTTCCTTTTTCTAATTTTTGGGGTTTTATCTGTAAATCTATTTTGTCTGATATAACGATGAATATTCATGCTTTTGATTTCAATTTACATAGAATATCTTTTCAATTCTTTCACTTTAAACATTGTAAATTTTTAATGAGGAAATGAGCTTCTTTTTTCTAATAAATTCTTTTTTTTATTTCCACTCATACAAACTTAACAGGTACACCGGTCCCCCCTCTGTCCAACCCCCATCCCCCTGTGCCCCCCTCCCCTCCCCCTTCCTTCTCCATCCCCCAGTGCCTCCCCCTCCCATGCCTGGAGCATCCTTTAATGTGCATGCCAAACTCTTCTCTGGGTCCTCCTCGGAAATGAGCTTCTTAAAGGCAGTGTAATATTGTATCTTCCTTTTAAATTTATTATCTACTATATACCTTTTAATTGGGGAAATTTAGCTTATTCACATTAAGGATTATTATCCATATGCTAGAACTTCTGATCAACTGAATTCTTCTATTTTAGTATCATGAGTTACAGTCTCTTTTATTCATCTATGGAATTTGGTGGTTTATTTTTATGGATTCTTTTCTATTTTTTAGTGTTTCATACATGAATATAGTAAATTTGTGTAATTATCCTACCTTAATGAGCAGTCCCATTCCTCCTCTTCTCCCTATTACAACCCTTCCTCTCCATTGCATTGCCAGACTCCCTCTTACTTTCAAATTTTTTCACATGTGCAGCTGAAGTCTTTTCATTGTGTGCCTTTGATGACGTGTACCTGAATACTTTCTGGAGCATGAGTCATGTATCAGTGGGTATACCATTGAGAAAGGCATCTTGCATTTCCTCCCCATCAGCATTAATCCTGATCACTCTCTCAGGAAGTTGTGGAGCCTCTTGAGATCTTGCCCTTTCCAAGGTGAAATGTTGGTCTTTATTTAACTTTTCTGTATTCACTTTATCAGTAAGGTTAGATTTTTATTTGCTTTTAAGATGGAGGTCTTTCCTTCAAGATTTAGAATTTTATGGAAAATGGTAATATGTGGCAGTAATTTTTAATAATTATGCTAAAATAAAATATATTCTTGTCATAATGAAAACCATAAATCTGTCACATCAGCATCTACCAAGTCTTTCTTTTTTGTTTCAAATTCTGTTCTCTGTCTGGGCTCCTTTTTTAATTCTGGCCTGTCAGAAACCCAAGTAACAAAACACTTACAGTCAATTAACCTTTAATAAGCTGCAGTGAGAAGCCTTTTTTCTGCTGGTCTCTCCATAAAGTAAACTAGATCAGAAATCCTTGCACTAATTGCTGAAAGACCTTGTTGAATGATAAAACAAGTTATGTAGTTGAGTAGTAGACAGACTGGCAAGAAATAAGCTTTAATTGTTCCACTTAATGAAGTTTAATGAGAAACAGTAAAGGATTTAGGAAAACTAGATTTTAGGTTATAATTTGTCCTCTAAACTTGCACAAATTATTTAACTTCCCTTCCAAATCTCAGTTTATTCATAAGAAAAATATGTTATTGAGGTAGATAATGATGAGGACAGATAGATAGTAAAAAAATAGATGGAAAAATATATACTACCTTTATAAACTATTTTAAAGAGTAATTTATTAAAGGATCATTTGTTAAGCATCCCCAATTACAGTTATCCTAAATTTGCTAAACTTTTTGTTACATGCCAGATACAGGGATAGGATCAAATTATATAATAAACATTAAACCAAAAACCCAGATATAAGTTAGAATATTATTATTGTTCTAAAACCTGCCTAACCCCCCAAAGTCATATTGTGTTAACAAAATAAATAGATTAAAAACAATTGTATTACATTTCTCTTGATATTGTATTTTGGGAAATTTCTATTACTACTAGCTCATTGTCTAGGCTGAAAAACAAATCAGCAGATTTATATAAGAATTAATATAGCCCAGGCGCGCGGCGGGCAGGCCTGGAGGGGGCGGGTCCGCGTGGGCCTCAGAGCCGCCCACTGAGCCTGAGGAGAGGGAGGTCAGTCCGCGACCGAGTACCCGCTCCCGCCGCCACCGGTGCGACAGCCATGGCCTACTGCAGGCAGGAAGGGAAGGATCAAATCATATTTGTGACCAAAGAGGACCATGAAACTCCCAGCAGTGCGGAACTAGTGGCTGATGACCCCAGCGATCCATACGAGGAACACGGGTTGATACTGCCAAATGGAGACATTAACTGGAACTGCCCGTGCCTTGGAGAGATGGCCAGTGGTCCTTGTGGGGAGCAGTTTAAGTCTGCCTTCTCCTGCTTCCACTATAGCACGGAGGACATCAAGGGATCAGACTGTGTAGACCAGTTCCAGGCCATGCAGGAGTGCATGCAGAAATACCCAGACCTCTACCCACAAGACGACAAGGAGGAGGAAGAGGAGGCAGAAGAGGAGAAGACAGCGGAACGGATGGAGGCAGCGGCTTCCACCCAGGCCTCTACAGCCAAAGAGCAGGGGTCAAGCTCCTGAAGTCACAGGCACTGGGTTCAGGTCCTCCCACTTTATAGGGATGTGGACCTTTTGCACAATGCTTTTTGTCATCTTCTGTGAAAGTGTCTTTCCTGCTGTTTTGTGTGCTGTAATGTACAAAATAACTTACTTTGATTATCAGGATCTTGGCTGTTTGCCATATACACTGAATAGGGAGAGTGTCCATGTGTTCTCATAAAAGTATCGGTGAACATCACTGCTGCCAAAAGTTCCTTCTCTGATTATCTGAATTTTGCCTCTGAATTAATGTGCTAAATATTCTCAGCAACTGAAAGTCACTATTGAGGAATGTTTCTATATAAGCTGATTTATTTTGATGTATTGTATTCCTCCTCATAGATTAATACTCTTTGGGAAATTAAATACAAGTTGAAACCTCAAAAAAAAAAAAGAATTAATATAGCCCGCCCGCCAAGTCCCAGGTCCCCAGGAGAGTCTGTCCACCCAGCCCAGCCCCCCAACTTATGCCCCTGTCTCCCAGCCGCACCCAGGCGGCCTCCTGCTTTGCATGGGCCCCGCCCCGGACCACAGCCCCTTGCCTCCAGTCCTGCCCATGCCCCGCCGACCCCCGCCCACCAGGTCCCAGGTCCCCAGGTGAGTCCATCCGCCCAGCCCAGCCCCTCAACTGGTCTTCCCATCGCCCAGCCACACCCAGGCGGCCTCCAGCTTCCCCTGGGCCCCGCCCGAGTCCCCAGCCCCTTTCTTCCTATGGCCAGCGCCTCCGCCAGACAGGACCTGCTCACATTCCTCCATCCCTGGAGCTTGGGTGGGCCTAAGCCAAGTCCCAGGTCCCAGGTGAAGAATTCTGCCATCAATAGCAGAGCCTCTGCCCCTCTGGGCCACCGGGGACCTACACACATGGTCCAGGGAAGACACACTACTACTCAGAATTCAATACAGTCCAAAGGAAACTCAAGCAAATCACTAAGGGACAAAGGCCATACAATCATCCAATCACGTGGGAGAGATTCTTCACATGCAGCCCAAAGATAAGTAAACCTCCTTTTTTTCACCTTACTGATCCTTTCTAGTATCAATTGCTGTAGATGAACTTCTCCATACAGCCACCCCGAAAACATACACAACTCCAGGGAGTACACCATTCACCATCACATATCACCAGGATACTAAATAGCAAAAGTGCACTACCATACTAATATTCACCCCTTGTCTACTTAACCTGACTTAACTGATGTACTAACAGCCTAATAGCCTCAGCTAGGAAAAAACAATAACAAAAGACAAACATACCCAACTCTGTGTGATGGATACTACATTTTAGTCACAGGTACAAATCAAGAGGAAGACTTCACAATATTGAACATATATGCACCCAACACGGGCCCCTCCACATTCATTAAGAAAACCCTGCAGCGTCTAAAGCAAGAAATCAACCCCCAAATGATAATGCTTGGGGACTTCAACACTGCCCTCTCAACATGGGATAGATCAACAGGTCAAAAGCTTAACAGAGACACTTTGGAACTTAATCAAACCCTGAAAGAAATGGACCTTACAGATCTCTATCGAACTTTTCACCCACGTACCAAAGAATACACATTTTTCTCAGCAGCACACGGAACTTTCTCCAAAATAGATCACATATTGGGCCACAAAACGAATCTACACATATACAAAAAAGTTGAAATTCTAACCTGTGCCCTATCAGACCACCACGGCCTAAAGCTGGACATCCACAACACAACAAACAAGAGAAAATACACTAACTCCTGGAAACATAACACTATGATGCTGAATGAGAACTGGATTCAGGAAGAAATTAAAAAGGAAATTCGAGATTTCCTGAAAATGAATGATAATGAAAATACAACTTACCAATATCTCTGGGACACGATGAAAGCTGTTCTAAGAGGTAAGTTCATAGCTCTTAATGCTTATAATCAAAAAAAGGAAACATCAGAAATATATAACTTAACAATCCAGCTTAAAGCTTTAGAGAAACTAGAGCAATCTGATCCCAAAAGTAGTAGAAGAGAGGAGATTAGCAAAATAAGGGGAAAAATATCTGATATCGAGATTAAGAAAAGGATAGAGAAAATCAATCAGTCAAAAAGCAGGTTCTTTGAAAAAATCAATAAGATTGATACACCCCTAGCTAAATTAACCAAAAGCAAGAGAGAGAAAACCCAAATTAACAAAATTAGAAATAAACATGGAGTTATCACTACTGATACCCAAGAAATCCAGAGAATTATAACATCATATTTCAAAAATTTATACTCTCTGAAGTTTGACAACACAAAAGAGATGGATGAATTCCTAAGTAAACACAAATTACCTAAATTGAATCAGGAAGTTGTGAATAACTTAAATAGTCCTATAATATATGAGGAAATTGAAGAAGTAATGTTGAATCTTCCCACCAAAAAATGTCCTGGACCAGATGGATTCAGCACAAAGTTCTACTAGACATTTAAGGAGTTACTAACACCAATACTCCTTAAACTGTTCCATCAAATAGCAAAGGAAGGAACACTACCAAATTCCTTCTATGAAGCTAATATCATTTTAAACTCAAAACCTAATAAAGATTCACTTAGAAAAGAAAACTATAGGCCAATCTCACTGATGAACACAGATGCAAAGATTCTCAACAAAGTCTTAGCAAATCAGATTCAAAACATATCAGAAAGATCATCCATGGGGACCTAGTAGGCTTTATCCCAGGCACACAAGGTTGGTTCAACATACGCAAATCAATAAATGTAATTCATCATGTAAACCAGTCCAAAGTCCAAGACCACATGATACTCTTGATAGATGCAGAAAAAGCATTTGACAAGAACCAACAGCATTTTATGATCAAAATGCTAGAGACAGTAGGAATGGAAATAACCTTATCAATATAATAAAAGCTGTATACAACAAGCCCACAACAAGGATTATGCTCAATGGGGAACAATTGGAAGCATTCCCACTTCGATCAGGAACTAGACAAGGCTGTCCACTCTCACCACTTCTATTCAATACTGTACTTGAAGCCGTAGCCGAAGCCATAAGACAAGAAAAGGACACAAAAGGGATTCAAATCGGCAAGGAAGAAGTCAAGCTATCCCTATTTGCAGATGACATGATCTTATACATGAGGGATCCCAAAAACTCCACCAGGAAGCTCCTGGAACTAATTGAGAAGTTCAGCAGGGTGGCAGGTTACAAAATAAATGGACAAAAATCAGTGGCCTTCCTGTATGCCCAGAATGAAAGAAGTGAAAAAGCCCTGAGAGAAACAATAGCCCCTAAAAAAATGAAATACCTTGGTATAAACCTACCCAAGGAGGTAAAAAACCTTTACAATGAAAACTTTAAAACCCTAAAGGAAGAAATAGCAGAAGACACCAGAAGGTGGAAAGACCTCCCATGTTCCTGGATTGGCAGAATCAACATCGTAAAAATGACCATCCTACCAAAGGCAATATACAGATTCAATGCTATACCAATTAAAATCCCAAAGCAGTTCTTTAAAAAAGTTGACCAAACAATCTCAAAATTCATATGGAGGCACAAAAGACCCAGGAGAGAAAAGACAATCCTCAGTAACAAAAACACGGCTGGAGGTATCACCATACCAAACCTTAGTCTACACTATAAATCCATAGTCATAAAAACAGCCTGGTACTGGCTCCAAAATAGATACACAGATCAATGGATAAGGGCTGAAGACCCAGATATAAGCCCACAAAATTACAGCCATTTGGTCTTTGACAAAAGGGCCCAAAAAATGCAATGGAAAAAGAACAGTATCTTCAACAAATGAAATGGTGCTGGCAAAACTGGATCTCCACATGCAGAAGACTAAAACTGGACCCATTCTTGTCAACATGAACAAGAATTAATTCCAAATGGATCGAGGACCTTGATATACGGCCAGAGACTATAAAAAACCATAGTTGAAAGGACAGGAAATTCCCTCGACCTGATTGGGCTAGGCCAACAGTTCCTAAAAGGACATCCAATGGCACAGTCACTGCTACCAACTCTCAACAGTTGGGATCTTGTGAAATTAAAAAGCTTCTGTTCAGATAAAGAGATTTTAACACACGCTCAAAGGCAACCCACAGAATGGGAGAAAATCTTCACTAACCACATATCTGATAGAGCTCTAATGTCCATAGTGCAAAAAGAACTTAGAAAACTAAACACCAAGGAAACCAATAGCCCAATTAAAAAATGGGCCCTGGAAATTAAAAAAATCTTTACCAGGGATGAAATTAAAATGTCTAACAAATATCTGAAAAAATCCTCCACTTTCTTAGCCATCAGCGAAATGCAAATCAAAACTTCCCTGAGATATCATCTCACCCCAGTCAGGATGGCAAAAATCCACAATACAAACAACACCAAATGCTGGCGAGCATGTGGAGAGAGGGGAACTCTCCTACATTGCTGGTGGGAAAGCAGGCTCATACAACCACTCTGGCGAGCCGTCTGGAGATTCTTAAAGAAATTAAAGATTGAAATGCCATATGACCCTGCGATTCCACTTTTGGGAATAACCCCCCATGCAGCAGAGGTCCACCTCGACAGCACAAGTGTGATCATGTTCATAGCAGCACTGTTTACAATAGCAAAGTCATGGAATCAACACAAATGTCCAACAGTTGACGAGTGGATAAGGAAAGTGTGGTACATCTATACAATGGAGTAGTAGTCAGACATCAAAAATGATGAGGTATCTCCATACCTCATCATGGAATTTGCCGGGAAATGGATGTCATTAGAAACAATTATATTGAGTGAAGTATCCCAGACCCAGAAAAGTAAGTGGTGTATGTACTCCCTAATAGGTGGCTCCTAGTACCAAACCCACCCAGCCCACCTTGAGACAGTCAAAGATAAATCTCTGTATTACCTACAGTAATTTCAAGGATTATGAAGAGGAGGGATGGGGTTGGAGGGCCACACCAGACACAAGGAGAGAGGGGACCATGTTACAGCAGTGAAAATAGGCCACCATCAAGTACTGCAAGTAAGTAATGTGACACCTGGTTAAGTTCACAGACGTTCGTTCCTGATCATTTACAACTGAGGGGGTATGGTCTCATAAGAAGTGGAGGGCATATAGTCTGGCAGATAAAAAGTAACCAATTTGCACATGGGTGATTGACCGCTCCCGCACTGTGGTTTCCTACTTTTATTACATCTACCCTTGAATGTGCTCTTATAACAAGACTCCAGTTTAACAGCTTTTTGTCTCTGGCCAGGGGGTGACATACAATACCCATCAGGATGGAGTGAAGAGCATTGCAAGAGCAGCAAAACTGCAAAAGAAAATCAACAATCCACAATCCAGAACTTCAGAGACTCTATATCAACCACCTGGAACTAGGCCAGACTAATCTCTCCCCATCCTGAAGCTCAGGGACATTTGCGGAACAGGGGGCTGTAAGAGTGTAAGAGCAAAAGGATGGGAAGAGTAATGATATGCAAGATACTCCACACAAGTTAGGGCCAAATTAATCATAATTGGACTTTGCATGCCCTACGCAATGTCCAACACATTATTGTCCTCACAAAGTCTAGCATTTGCTAAAGGAACCAAGATCCTTGGAGACAAAGAATTGACAGCCACAGTAGTGTTCCTATGCTTAAGGGGAACACAGGAAAGCGTTCAGGGAAATGCCAGTGGGCCCTTGTACATCATCAGAGAGGAGGGCCCAGATGAGAGTCTGGCATGCACATTAAAAGACTCTGGGGATTGGGGGTGAAGGCACTAGGGGATGGGGAGGGAGGGGGGAGGGGAGAGGGAGGGAGGGGTGAGGGGAGGGGATCAGGGGGTTCAGGGGGAGGAGAAGGGAGGGAGGGAACTGGTGTACCTATTAAGTTTGTATGAGTGGAAATAATAATAAAAAATGTTAAATTAAATAAAAGAATTAATGTAAGGCCAGAGACTATAAAAACCATAGTTGAAAGGGTAGGGAACTCCCTCGAACTGATTGGACTAGGCCAACAGTTCCTAAAGGGACATCCAATAGCGCAGTCACTGCTACCAACTCTCAACAGATGGGATCTTGTGAAATTAAAGAGCTTCTGTTCAGATAAAGAGATTGTAACACAAGCTCAAAGGCAACCCACAGAATGGGAGAAAATCTTCACTAACCACATAACTGATAGAACTCTATTATCCAGAGTGCACAAAGAACTTAGAAAACTAAACACCAAGGAAACAAATGGCCCAATAAAAAAATGGGCCCTGGAACTTAAAAGAAATTTTAGCAGGGATGATTAAATTGTCTAACAAATATCCGAAAAAATGCTCCACTTCCTTAGCCATCAGGAAAATGCAAATCAAAACCTCCCTGAGATATCATCTCACCCCGGTCAGGATGGCAAAAATCCACAATACAAACAACAACAAGTGTTGGAGAGGATGTGGAGAGAGGGGTACTCTGCTACATTGCTGGTGGGAATGCAGGCTCATACAGCCACTCTGGCGAGCCATCTGGAGATTCTTAAAGAAATTAAAAATTGAAATGCCATATGACCCTGCGATTCCACTTTTGGGAATAACCCCCCATGCAACAGAAGTTCTCCTCGATAGCACAAGTGTGACCATGTTCATAGCAGCACTGTTTACAATAGCAAAGTCATGGAATCAACCCAAATGTCCAACAGTTGACGAGTGGATAAGGAAACTGTGGTACATCTATACAATGGAGTACTACTCAGCCATCAAAAATGATTAATTACTGGAATTTGCCGGGAAATGGATGTCATTAGAAGCAATTATATTGAGTGAAGTATCGCAGACCCAGAAAATTAAGCGCCGTATGTACTCCCTAATAGGTAGCTCCTAGTACCAAACCCACTTAGAGACAATCAACGATAAATCTCTGTAATACCTATAGTAATTGCAATTATGAACAGGAAGGATGGGGTTGGAGGGCCACACCAGACACAAGGAGAGAGGGGACCATGTTACAGCAGAGAAAATAGGCCTTCATCAAAGACTGCAAGAAATAATGAGACACCTAGTTATGTTCACAGACGTTTGTTCCTGATCATTTACAACTGCGGGGGGTATGATCTCACCAGAAGGGGAGAGCATATAGTGTGGCAGATAAAAAGTAACCATTTTGCAAATGGGTGATTGACCCCTCCCCCACTGCAGTTTACTAATTTTATTACATCTACCTTTGAATATACTCTTATAACAAGACTCTAGTTTAACAGCTTTTTATCTCTGGCCAGGGGTGACATACAATACCCATCAGGATGGAATGAAGGGCATTGCAGGAGCAGCAAAACTGCAAAAGAAAATAAACAAACGATAATCCAGAACTTCAGAGACTCTATATCAACCACCTGGAACTAGGCCAGCCTAATCTCTCCCCATCCTGAAGCTCAGGGAAATTTGCAGAAGAGGGGGCGGTAACATGGTAAGAGCAAAAGGATGGGAGGAACAATGATATGCAAGATACTCCACACAAGTTAGGGCCAAGCAATCATAATTGGACTTTGCATGCCCTGCGCAATGTCCAACACACTATTGACCTCACAAAGTCTAGCATTTGCTAAAGGCAATAGGATCCTTGGAGGCAAGCGATCAACAGCCACAGTAGTGTTCCTATGCTTAAGGGGAACACAGGAAAGGGTTCTTGGAAATGCCACTGGTTCCTTGCACCTCATCTGAGAGGAGGACCCAGAGGAGAGTTTGGCATGCACATTAAAGGATGCTCTGGGGAGGGAAGGGCGAGGTACTGGGGGACGGGGAGGGAGTGGGGAGGGTAGGGGACATAGGGTGGTGGGAGGTTGGAGGAAGGGAGGGGACCGGTGTACCTGTTAAGTTTGTATGAGTGGAAATAAAAAAAAAATAAATAAAATATTAAGAAAAAAAGAATTAATATTTTTCTTTTCCACAAAATCTACAAATTTTAAGTTACAGGGTTTTTTTTAAAAAAAAATTCACAAACATATGCTACATTATAACTATTATTAATTATATTATTTCCTCTCATTCTTTTTACTGATTATTAATTAAAAGAAAAAGGGAAGCTTTTTGTACATGTTCTGTCTGAGGAACATTAAGAATTGCATTTAATACTAAACTAAATTTGTTTAGTATTTATTATTATTCTCAATTTTATATATGCAGCCATTGAGTCATGCAGTCAGATGAAGGTTCTACAGGTGCTTTCAGACAAGTTATAAGACACTCGTCTACCTTTCTCAAATTTCAAGAATTCTCTGGCACTTAGAAAAATAAAGTTGAAATTGTACAAATATGCTAATAAAGACACAGTGATACTACGGGATAGACAAGTCAGATTCTCCATGAACACCAAGCAGCAAGTTAGCAGCAAAGTCATATCTAGATTGCTTTCCAGTGTAATGTATTTCCATAAATTTCACCAAATAATTACTGTGATAATTTAATGATATTTGACATGTATAAAAAAATAATTGGTTCAATAAGAAATTAAGCCATATCAGCTAGGCATGCTGGTGACCATAATCTTAACCAATCAATAATCTGAAGCAGTAGCATCACTTGAGTTCCAGAATGCAAGACCAGCCAGGGCAACATAGCAAGTACCTATATCAAAAGAAAGGTAATATTATTAAAAGTTCTAGCTTATTAAAAATATTTTCACAAGAGGCAAATTTAATAGGGAAAATTATATAATCATAAGTCGGAAAGATTACCAATTTTATTTATGTGTCAATTTGGTTAGAACTATTCTCCCTTTCTATGAAAGTTTATCCATTTTTTCTTGTTGATACTAGTTTTTCAACTAATTGGCATTGTCTGAACATGCATTAAAACATAATATATGACATTATAAATAAGTTAGGCATAAAAGTCATCTACAGATCTTTAAATCCAATAACTAAGTATTTTTTCAAGTATACATGCAATATTTTTCAGACTAAATAATAAACTAGGACACACAATAAGCATCACTAGATTGAAAGTTATTGAAATCCTATATAATATGCTTTCCAACTAAAATGAGTGAAATTAGAAATCAGTACAAAAGAAAATTTATAAATATGTAGTAATTAGCATGCTCCTAAGTAATAAATATACCACAAAAATTGCAAAGGATATTAGGAGATACTTCAAGATCAAAAGAAGTTAAGAAACATAAAATTACTTGAAGATATAGCACAACTGTTGTTAGGGATAAAGTTATAGTTGTGAAGGGACATAATAAATACAAAAACTCAAATTAGCCAAATATTCAGCCTCAAGTTCCAAATTATTACAATCTGTAATGAAAAAATATTACTATCAACCTTAAATTAATGAAAACTATCATAAGAGAAAACCATGTAAATTGCATGCCAAAACTAAATAACCTACACAAAATTGAGAAATTTGTGGATATAAACTATTGGAATAAACTAAGAATAGTAAAATAGAATCAATTTATACAATGATAAGTCACAAGTTTCAAACAATAATCTAACTTTTTTCAAAAAATAAAACCCCATCAACAAATGTCTTCACAACTGGAACATTGTTTTTTAAATTGAAACTTTTAAAAGGTCTCTCCCAAAAAAACTATACACGTGGGAATGTTTTGTGACTCATGTTATGAGACATGCTTTCATTTTGCATCCAAATAACAGAAAAGCGTAGATATAAAAGTAGCCAATATTCTTTGATAATATAGATAAAAAATTTCAAAGAATACTGTTAATTCTAATATATAAATATAAGGGATGGTTCTGACTGTGGAAAATATCTCAAAAGGCTTACCTGAAAGACTGTTGAAATTTAGTGCTGAATGGGAGGAAGGAGAAAGGGAGCCACTTTCCTCAATAGTATGCCTATATCATCTATACTCCAGGAATGGAATATGGGCACATACCATTAAAGACCACCCAAATGAAATTCAATAGGTAAGATTTGCAAAAAGACAGGAAAAATAGGACGAAGAATGATTGACTGGTAGGGAAGAGTAGTGGTGGGAAAAGGTATGGCATTGGATTAGGTAAAAATGAATAAGAATGATGTACATTTGTTTATTCATGCATGAAACACTCAAAGAATATACATATTCAAAACAGTAAGTGAAATGGAGACTAGTTGGGAACAAGAGGATTTTCAGTTGGAGAAGAAGGTAGATGGGATTGGACAATATCGAGTGAAATGAATAAAATTTACTGTTCATTTATGAAACAATCAAAGAATACAAATTTTTAAAACATGGAATGGAAGAAGAATGGATCAATAAAAACTAATAAAATGCAAGTTAAAAGAGAAATGTCCACCATGATCAAATGGGACTTCTAGGAGTTCTAATTTGGTTCAATATCTGAAGTTCAAGCAGTTCATCACATTAATAAAATAAAATGACAAAACTGCATAATCATTTCAATAGACTAATTGTTTGACAAGATTCAATGTCATTTCATGATTAAGCACTCAATAAACTCAAAAATTCATCTGTTAAATATTTCCATAATAAACATTGTACTTAATTGTGGAAGGCTAAAAAATGTTTTTCCTCAAAGAGGAATCAAAAGACAAATAGACTCTTCGTCCCTTCTATTCAGCATTTCGTGGCGGTTTTACACAGAAATTTGGCAAAAAGAGAGAAAGAGGAAAGGAAGGAAGAAACTCATCAATGTTGGAAAGAAATAAATCAAACTAGCTTTACTTGGAAATGATCTTGTATATGGAAAAATCCTACAGAATGTAATAAAACAGTAGAACTGACAAACAAACTCAACAAGTTTTGAGAACAGAATAAGTATGCAGAAATCAAATGTATTTTTATACATGAGCCAAAAAAGTTCATAATGTTACATTTAGGAAATACCATTTTGATCACAGAAAGTATACAATGTATAGGAATAATTTCAGAAAGAAAAATTTAAGAATTATACATAAAATTCTATGACCCTTTGTTGTAAAACTGAAAGATTTCAATAAATGTAAGTTAAAAAACCACATACATAGATCATAAGGTTTCATGTTAAGATAGAAATATTCTTCAAATTGATACACAGTTCCAAAAGTATTATTTTTAAAGCATTCCAAATGACTTCTTCATAATAAAATTTATACTTAGCAGCAAAGGATTCAGATAGACAAAATATCTTCAAAAAGAACAAATTTCAAGAATATACAATGCCTGATTTAAAATGTATTGCATAGCTATAGCAATCAAGGCAGTGTAGTACTGGCATAGTGTAAATGTACAGTGAAATAGAACTAAAATCACAGCCCATGAATAAACCTTACTATTGGTGGTCAACTGATTTTCAGCAAGGGACCAAGATAACTAAAGAAGGAGAGAAAAATCTTTTGAACAAATGCTAATGGGACAATTATCTCTCGACATGAAAATAAATACTGAATTTCTCATTCAAATTATATAAAACATTAACTCAAAATGTATTGAAAAGCTGAATATATGATTTAAATGATAAAGTGATTGTCAGAAGACACATAGGCAAGTCTTAATGATCACAGGTTAGCAAAGGATTCTTTGATACAACATCAAAACTGTTTCAAAGGAAACTAACAAAGTGTTACTTCACATAGAGTGAATATGAGAAATAGTCTTATCAGGGTGGAAAAGTTTAGCCTACTGTCAAAAATTAAAACATCAAGCTGGCATATGACTAAGTAAATGCATAAAAAGCTCACTTTCTCAAATATTTGTGTTCATAATAGCTAAAATGTAGAAAAAGCCCAAATGCCCATCAATCAAAGAATAATCTGGATTGTGGTAGTGTATGACTTTAATCCCAGTATTCAGGAGACTAAGAAAGAATTGCAAATCTCAAACCAATCTGGGCTACAAAGTGAGTTTGCAGCTGTATAGAACTTTCTAGTGAGACCTTATCTCAAGAAAATAAACCATGAGAATAAATAAATCAATATATAAATAATCCATATTGTAATGATTTGAATATAAAATGTCTTTGCAAGATCATGCATTGCATACTTGTTCTCCAGGTTCTGGAGCTATTTTAGGAAATGGTAGAAACTTTAGAAGGAGGACTACCTGGATGAATGTGGTCACCAAAGAACTCTTTTGAAGGTTATACCTGATCTTTTCTCTCCTTCCTGCATACTATGAAGTTAGTAGTTTCTCTTGCATACTTCTACTGGCATGAGGTTCTATCTCACAATCTGCCTAGAAGTTACTGAGCCAAGTACAGTGGACTGTAACTTCCATATCCATGAGTTAAAAATAAAATTCCTCCCTTAAATTGTACTCTGAAATATCTTGGTCAAAACAACAAAAAATAAAAAAAATTATTAAAAAAATATTATCAGACATGAGACCAAGGAAAAAACCAACAGCTTTCTGATTGGATTCAAGATCTGCTTGCCAGAATGGTACCCATCCCTGTTACTGTAAACTATAATAGGAACCTAAGAAAAAAGGGAAGGAAATAGATTAATAGGGAAGACAGCCAATAAACCTATAGGTAGGAAGACAGTCCTTCAAAGTGCTCTGTAGGTAACTGTTATTATACCTATAGAATGGGAACTCACAGTGGAAATCTTGGGGTCTAAAGCTGGATAAGTAAAGGGAAATATCAGTGGGATGGCCTGAAGAGAGGTAACTTGATATACCTCGGAGGCCTGAGCCCTCCTCATAGAAGTAGACAAGCTAGAGTGAACCCTAGGTCCATAGAGACGTACAGACTGAAGGTAAGAGTGGGAAGGAATGGTAAAGGGAAGGGAGAGAATGGGAGGGAGGGAGAGGAAGGGAAGCTGGAATGAATACTCAATATCCTTGTAAAACTAGAAAAATTATAACTAAATAAAAAATATTACCAGAGAAATCTGGTTGTTGATGTGGCTAAACCTGACCCATCTGATTCTTAAACTTTTGAGATTGGTTTGCAAGAGGAATTCAGAAGAGTTTCACAGTGCATACTAGAAAATCCCTCAAATACTTTAAGAAATGTTTAATGGAGGATTCTGGTGAGAGCTCAAAAAATTAGAATGTTGGTAGAATGTAAACAATAAAGACTGTTCATGCCGTTTCCAGTAAGAACAAGGATTTCATTGGGAATTAAACTAGATGACACTTGAATTACACTATAAAAAAGAACTTGTCTGTACTCTGCTTATGTCCCAATATTTAGTAGGAAGCTGTGTTTAAAGGTGTTGAATCAGTTAATCTGGAAAAGGAAATCTCAAGGCAACACAATATTCAGTCTGTGGCATAATGATTGCCAAATGCTTTCGCCAGTGCAGGGGTCGGCTCCTGCCCCTCCGCCTCCCAGGTCCCAGGAGACAATCAGGCATGGCAGAGAGTTAAGTTGAAGCATGAACTTGTTTATTGTAGGTGGTTCAGCAGTTTATAAAGACAAGAAGCTGCAAGGCATGAAACAGGCAGCCAATCATATTAATGGTCCACACAGCACGCAGGCTACACGGACCAGGCTCAGCATTCATCTATATGGCAGACATGCCAAGTTTACATGTACAGAACTCCTTTGAACCAATCAGGGCTCCCTGTGATGCAAACAGGGTTATGCCCAGCACACTAGCTCCCAGCACCATCTTAGGTCCTATGTGCTCAGTTACTCCCTGCTCGCTTCCTCCCAGTGCCATCTTAGGTCCCATGTGCTCATTTACATTGTGCTCACTTCCTCTCAGTGCCATCTTTTCTGGGCTGGTCCAACATCTCCCCCTTTTCTGTTTTTATGGGCCAATGTGTTCAACTGGATGTTAGGTCGAACCCAGATTGACTCCACCTTGGAAGGTAAGGCATCAATCAGGTCACCTTGGGTTAAGTCAGGCCATTGGCCCTGTACACCTTGGTGTAGGCAGGACTATTGGGGGAGAGTGGGCAGCCTGTCATATTGGCACCTGAGTGTCATGAGCTGAATTTCATCCATCTTTCTCTTAATGAAAGCAACTAGCTTATTTAGTAGGCAGGGCCCAAAGGTAGAAAGGGGTCTGCCAGAGGGCGTGTTTCTTTTACATGTGCAGGCAGCCCGGATCATTAGGTGACCAGGTGGGGGGCAGGGTACAACCTTTCTTCCTTCCACATTCAGGCCAGTCAGCATGTCCTTCAGTCTAGTTGGTACGTCTCATGAGCCCCTGGCCAAGTTGCATAAGTCAAAAAGATCAGGGAACCAGGTGGTCGGTGTTTGAGTACTAGTAGTCTGGTTGATGATGTTGCCCGCCTGAGAGTTGATGATCATCCACATGACCCACTGGGGCTGATGGACGCTGTGTGACATTGCTTTTGTTGAGTCTGTGAGGATCAGCAAGAACCGTAGTGTCAGTAATCCTTTGTCCATTGTAGGTACTGGGATCCTTGGTGGGTTCTGACACAGAGAGCATAGAAAAGACTTTCTCAAAGGTGATCTGCCCTTGATTTTTTATGGCATAATCTTTATTCTTTTATTTTTAAATACATTTTTTATTATTTCCACTCATACAAACTTAACAGGTAGACCAGTTCCCTCCCTCCCTCCTCCTCCCCCCAAATCCCCTGTTCCCCCTCCTCTCCCTTCCCATCCCCAGTGCCTCCCCCCCCAATTCCCAGAGAGTCCTTTCTTGTCTATGCCTAACTCTTCTCTGGGTCCTCCTACAAGGACCCAGTGGCATTTCCCTGAACCCTTTCTCGTGTTCCCCTTAAGCATAGGAACACTACTGTGGCTGTCAATCCCTTGCCTCCAAGGATCTTGGTGCCTTTAGCTGATGCTAGACTTTGTGAGGTCAATAGTGTGTTGGACATTGCACAGGGCATGCAAAGTCCTATTATGATTGCTTCGACCCTAACTAGTGTGGAGAATCTTGGAAATCATTGCTCCTCCCATCCTTTTGCTCTTACACTCTTACCGCCCCCTCTTCCGCAAATGTCCCTGAGCTTCAGGATGGGGAGAGATTAGGCTGGCCTAGTTCAATGTGGTGGATTGTGGTTTGTTGATTCTCTTTTGCAGTTTTGCTGCTCTTGCAATGCCCTTCACTCCATCCTGATAGGCATTGCAGGTCACCCCCTGGTCAGAGACAAAAAGCTATTAAACTGGAGTCTTGTTATAATAGCACATTCAAGGGTAGATGTAGTAAAAGTAGGAAACCTCAGTGACGAAGGGATCAATCACCATTTGCAAAATGGTTACTTTTTATCGGCCAGACGATATGCCCTCCCCTTCTGGTGAGATCATACCCCCTCAGTTGTACATGATCAGGAGCGAATGTCTGTGAACTAAACCAGGTGTCACATTACTTACTTGCATTCCCTGATGGAGGCCTATTTTCTCTGCTGTAACATGGTCCCCTCTCTCCTTGTGTCTGGTGTGGCCCTCCAACCACATCCCTCCTGTTCATAATCCTTGCAATTACTGTATTACATAGGTTTACCTTTGAGTGTCTCAATGTGGGCTGGGTGAGTTTGGTATTAGGAGCCACCTATTAGGGAGTACATACGGCGCTTAATTTTCTGGGTTTGGGATACTTCACTTAATATAATTGTTTCTAATGACATCCATTTCCCAGCAAATTCCAGTAATTCATCATTTTTGATGGCTGAGTAGTACTCCATTGTATAGATGTACCACAGTTTCCTTATCCACACGTCAACTGTTAGACATTTGGGTTGATTCCATGACTTTGCTATTCTAAACAGTGCTACTATGAACATGGTCATGCTTGTGCTGCTGTATGGGGGTTATTCCCAAAAGTGGGATACCAGGGTCAAATGGCATTTCAATCTTTAATTTCTTTAAGAATCTCCAGATGGCTCGCAAGAGTGGCTGTATGAGCCTGCATTCCCACTAGCAATGTAGCAGAGTTCCCCTCTCTCTACATCCTCTCAGGCATTTGTTGTTGTTTGTATTGTGGATTTTTGCCATCCTGACCGGGGTGAGATGATATCTCAGGGAAGTTTTGATTTGCATTTCCCAGATGGCTAAGGAAGTGGAACATTTTTTAAGATATTTGTTAGACATTTTAATGTCATCCCTGGTAAAGTTTCTTTTAAGTTCCAGGGCCCATTTTTTAATTGGGCCATTGGTTTCCTTGGTGTTTAGTTTTCTAAGTTCTTTGTGCACTCTGGACAGTAGAGCTCTATCAGATATGTGGTTAGTGAAGATTTTCTCCCATTCTGTGGGTTGCCTTTGAGCTCGTGTTATAATCTCTTTATCTGAACAGAAGCTCTTTAATTTCACAAGGTCCCAACTGTTCAGAGTTGGTAGTAGTGACTGTGCCATTGGATGTCTGTTTAGGAAATGTTGGCCTAGCCCAATCAGCTCAAGGGAGTTCCTTACCTTTCAACCATGGTTTCTATAGTCTCTGGCCTGATATCAGGGTCCTTGATCCATTTGGAATTAAGTCTTGTACATGGTGACAAGTACAGGTCCAGCTTTAATCTTCTGCATGTGGAGATCCAGTTTAGCCAGCACCATTTGTAGAAGATGCTATTCTTTATCCATTGGATTCTTTGGGCCCCTTTGTCAAAGATCAAATGGCTGTATTTTTGTGGGCTTATCTGGGTCTTCAACCCTTATCCATTGAACTGTGTGTCTATTTTGGAGCCAGTACCAGGCCGTTTTTATAACTATGGATTTGTAGTATAGACTAAGGTTTGTTATGGTAATACCTCCAGCAGTATTTTTGTAACTCAGGATTTTCTTTGCAATCCTGGGTCTTTTGTGCCTCCATACGAACTTTGAGATTGTTTGGTCAACTTCTTTAAAGAATTGCTTTGGGATTTTAATTGGTATAGCATTGAATTTGTATATTGCCTTTGGTAGGATGGTCATTTTTATGATGTTGATTCTGCCAATCCAGGAACATGGGAGGTCTTTCCACCTTCTGGTGTCTTCTGCAATTTCTTTCTTGAGGGTTTTAAAGTTTTCATTGTAAAGGTCTTTTACCTCCTTAGTTAGGTTAAAACCAAGGTATTTCATTTTTTTAGGGGCTATAGTAAATGGGATTGTTTCTCTCAAGGCTTTTTCACTTCTTTCATTCTGGGCATATAGGAAGGCCTCTGATTTTTGTCCATTTATTTTGTAACATGCCACCGTGCTGAACTTCTCAATTAGTTCCAGGAGCTTTCTGGTGGAGTTTTTGGGATCCCTCACGTATAAGATCATGTCATCTGCAAATAGGGATAGCTTGACTTCTTCCTTGCCGATTTGAATCCCTTTTATGTCCTTTTCTTGTCTTATGGCTTCGGCTACGGCTTCAAGTACAGTATTGAATAGAAGTGGTGAGAGTGGACAGCCTTGTCTAGTTCCTCATCGAAGTGGGAATGCTTCCAATTGTTCCCCATTGAGCATAATCCTTGCTGTGGGCTTGTTGTATACAGCTTTTATTATATTGATAAAGGTTCCTTCCATTCCTACTGTCTCTAGCGTTTTGATCATAAAGGCTGTTGGATCTTTTCAAAAGCTTTTTCTGCATCTATCAAGAGTATCATGTGGTCTTGGACTTTGAACTGGTTTACATGATGAATTACATTTATTGATTTGCGTATGTTGAACCAACCTTGTGTGCCGGGGATGAAGCCTACTTGGTCCCCATGAATGATCTTTTTAACATGTTTTTGAACCCAATTTGCTAAGACTTTGTTGAGAATTTTTGCATCTGTGTAAATCAGAGAGATTGGCCTATAGTTCTTTTTTAAGTGAGTCTTTATTAGGTTTTGGGATTAAAACGATATTAGCTTCATAGAAGGAATTTGGTCGTGTTCCTTCCTTTGCTATTTGATGGAACAGTTTAAGGAGTATTGGTGTTACTAACTACTTAAATGTCTGATAGAACTCCGTGCTGAATCCATCTGGTGGGATGATTCGAGATTACTTCCTCAATTTCCTTATATGTTATAGGACTA
This sequence comes from Typhlomys cinereus, assembly GCA_023101885.1. Lineage (NCBI taxonomy): Eukaryota > Metazoa > Chordata > Mammalia > Rodentia > Platacanthomyidae > Typhlomys > Typhlomys cinereus. Next base: position 2,614,742 of record JALPQD010000052.1, read on the forward strand.
TTTAAATAATTCGCAACTTCCTGATTCAATTTAGGTAAGTTGTGCTTACTTAGGAATTCATCCATCTCTTTTGTGTTGTCAAACTTCACAGAGTATAAGTTTTTGAAATATGATGTTATAATTCTCTGGATTTCTTGGGTATCAGTAGTGATTTCTCCATGTTCATTTCTGATTTTGTTAATTTGGGTTTTCTTTCTCTTGATTTTGGTTAATTTAGCTAGGGGTGTATCAATCTTATTGATTTTTTCAAAGAACCAGCTTTTTGACTGGTTGATTTTTTCTATCATTTTCTTAATCTCGATTTCAGATATTTTCCCCCTTATTTACCTAATCTCCTTTCTTCTGCTACTTTTGGGATCAGATTGCTCTAGTTTCTCTAAAGCTTTAAGCTGCATTGTTAAGTTGTTTATTTCTGATGTTTCCATTTTTTTGATGTAGGCATTAAGAGCTATGAACTTACCTCTTAGAACAACTTTCATTGTGTCCCAGAGATTTTGGTAAGTTGTATTTTCATTATCATTTGCTTTCAGGGAATCTTGAATTTCCTTTTTAATTTCTTCCTGAATCCAGTTCTCATTCAGCATCATAGTGTTACGTTTCCAGGAGTTAGAGTATTTTCTCTTGTTTGATATGTTGTGGATGTCCAGCTTTAGGCCGTGGTGGTCTGATAGGGCACAGGTTAGAATTTCAACTTTCTTGTATATGTGTAGATTCATTTTGTGGCCCAATATGTGATCTATTTTGGAGAAAGTTCCGTGTGCTGCTGAGAAAAATGTGTATTCTTTGGTACGTGGGTGAAAAGTTCGATAGAGATCTGTAAGGTCCATTTCTTTAAGGGTTTGATTAAGTTCCAAAGTGTCTCTGTTAAGCTTTGACCTGTTGATCTATCCCATGTTGAGAGGGTGGTGTTGAAGTCCCCAAGAATTATCGTTTGGGGGTTGATTTCTTGCTTTAGATGCTGTAGGGTTTTCTTAATGAATGTGGACGGTCTCGTATTGGATGCATATATGTTCAGTATTGTGAAGTCTTCCTGGTGAATTGTACCTGTGACTAAAATGTAGTATCCATCCGTGTCTCTTATAATTTTCTTGGTTTGAAGTCCACTTTGTCTGATATCATAATGGCTACCTCTGCCTCTTTTCCTGGGGATGATGTCACACCTATTCAACCAACTTCTGGTCACTTAATCACTTCCTATTGGTTACCCCATAATCACACCACCCTTCACCCTTCCCTTTGCTGTACAATCTATATAATTCACCCCCCTGTTTAATAAAGTTGAGTTCCTGCTTTGACAGACCTCCTGGCTCCATTGTGTTCATTGGACCGTGACACTCATCACCTGCTCAGGCCCACAGGTCGCCTGGCTGGTCCAGTCATCCCTAGCCGCACCACCTGCAGTGGCCCCTGAGTCCTGCAGACTGGTGCCCTGTGTGAGGCAGTCTGAACTTGCTGATGAACAAGTCGATCTTGGGTGAGTGTACTCTCATAAATTATGGGGCAGTCCTCATCCTGGGCTAATCCAGCCCTGGACTCCCTACGAATGCTTTTAAAAAGCAGACGTTTAAACCTCACAGATAACCAAGCAGAATTATCATGGCTCTGCTTGCTCAAGGTAGCCCCATGGCTACCTGAGAGCAATTTATTTGATTTGGACACTTGTGACTGAATAGAGAAGTTGATTCTAAAGGCCCAAAAACAGAAGGGGGAAATTCCCCTCTTGGGGATCCTACCCACCATAGGCGCCCTCAAGAGTTGGTTTCCCCCATGGCCTCCTAAGGAGAAAAGGGAAACTGGGGTGGAGGGGGTTAATAGACCAGGAGATGAAGGGAAACCACCCCTCAGTGAGAGCCCAAGCCGGGCTAACCCGATTGCCATCAATCACTCTCCCCCTGATTCCTTTGCTCTTGCAACCTCTCGATCACTTCCCACAAACCCCTTTCTATCCCCTTCTGCTCCTCCTCCATATCTTCCCTCAGGGCCAACCGAGCTTTTCCCAGTTAACATTGCACCAGGGGGAAATCGCCCTGCAGCATGGTACCCTTGGACAGCTACTGAGATCAAAGAGTTAAAAAAGGCTGTAGCTGAGGATGGGTTGAACTCCCCTTGGGCAGAGACCATCCCTTGAGGGCTTCTTCATCAGCCCTGCACAGCCCAAGACTGGATGGACTTAGCTAAAGCCGTCCTCCCTGGGGCACTCTTTATCAAGTGGAGTGCCTTTTTTCAAGATGAATGTAGAACTCAGGGACAGAGGAATCAGGAGGCCAACCCTGCCATCCCCATCACCTATGGTATGCTTACTGTGTTTGAAGCCCAATATTCTACCGGGGCTCAACAGGCAGCTATCCTTGACCCCTATAAAGACCAAATGAGGACTGCAGGCACTAATGCCTGGAAAAGGCTAGGTGGTGGCCCAACTGAGTCCCTCATTTCTGGATTGTCCCAGAGACCACATGAGGACTTTGCATCTTTCATTGAGAGGGTCGAGAAAAGCCTAGCCAGCAAGGTCCCCCCAGGGCCTATACGAGACCAGTTTGAAAGATCTCTAGTCTGGGAAGGTATGAATCAGGATCACTAGCTGGCCTGTTCAGGCCTTAAGACTCAAAATATGGCTAGGTGGATTGTAGCCACCAGGGACATGGGTACCACACTGCCTGGGCCAATGATAAGGCCATGGCTACGGGCTTTGTGCTCAGCCAGAGAAGCTGACAGGCAGGAATTAATTTACACCCTGGTGTATGCCGTCCAGCGAGTTCTCACTGGAAAAGGGGAAAGAAACTGCTTTGGCTGTGGCCGAGAGGGCCACTTTAGAAGGGAGTGCCCACTTAAGGCTAAAGCCCCACCAGGGGAGGGTCCTCGGACCCCCTGCCCGAAATTTAGAAAGGGATTCCACTGGGCTAAAGACTGCAGATCTAAAGTGGACATTCAAGGGAATCCTTTAAACTCCCTCCGGGGCCATCCCTAGTCCCGTTAAATAAGGGGAAGAGAGCTATCAGAGCTTATTGAACTGTGCCTCTAGTCCCGGGGCTGAGACCTAAGCTGTCCCTCACCATTGATGGAAAGAGTTTCAAATTCCTCATTGACACAGGGGCTGACCACACAGTTATAAGAAAAGAGGAGGTGCCTTCAGCCTGGCGGCTGGTCCCGGGCCCCCCACCACTAGGAGTGGGTGGACAGTCTACCTCCTGGGAGACTACTGATTACCAGCCTTGATCTGATCCTGACGGGAACCATGGAGAGGTGCGCCCCCTAGTGGTATCTGGCCTTACAGCTAATCTTCTGGGTCAGGATATTCTTGGAGAATCTGAGGCCTCTATTACAACTGATCATAAGGGTTTTATGAGGATGTACTTGATCACGAAGAATATGAACAACAGTTTGAGGCCAGTAGGGCTAGTCACCCAAATTACAGGGATGACCCTTATTTTGAGCACCTAAGGCAGAATCATCCTCCGGTTCACCCCCAATCCTAAAGGCCACTGTTCACCCCCTGGTCCCTAAAATTCAATGGACACCAGGAGACCCTATATGGGTTGAGCAGTGGCCACTACCTGCCCACAAATTACAACAGCTTCATATAATTATAGAACAGCAATTGTCTTTGGGACATGTATGACCTTCTATTAGTCCCTGGAATTCCCCTGTTTTTGTTATTAAGAAGGCTAATGGCTCATGGAGACTTTGACATGACTTAAGAAAAATAAATGAAAGGATTATTCCTTTTGGGACCCCTCAAAGGGGCCTGCCCTGGATTCCAGCTATTTCCAAAGATTATTATTTGACTATTATTGACATTAAAGATTGTTTTTTCTCCATTCCCTTGCATCCAGAAGATGCAGAAAAATTTGCATTCTCTGTTCCCTCTGTTAATTTCGGGGGGCCAGATTTAAGATATGAATGGACTGTCCTGCCTCAGGGGATGGCCAATAGCCTCCAATCTGTCAGTATTTTATGTCACAAATTTTCTTATCCTTGCTTAACCGCCCTAACATTTTATTTTACATTTATATGGATGATATCATTTTGGGGGCTCTCTCCCCCACCAGTCTCTAAAAAATTACTAATGAGTGCCTTGCTATCTTGGAGGCCAACAAGTTTAGGGTGGCTCCTGATAAGATTCAGACTGTCCCTCCTTTTAAGATTCTGGGCTCTGGGGCTGGAGAGGTGGCTCAGGGGTTAAGCCTTTGCCTTGCAGGCAGAAGGTCCTGAGTTCGGATCCTAGACCCCATGTATAGACGCCGGGTGTAAGTGTGGGCGCCCTGCATTTCTGGTCCTGGTAGGGTGGAGCCTGTGAATCCCTGGGCAGAGTAAATGAGGAGGAGGTGGAGGCATCCATGGTGGTTCCTGAATTCGCCCGTGGTTCTACACACACACGCATACACACACGCACGCACACTTACACGCACACCTGAATAAATAATAAAAAAATTTAAAAAAAAGATTCTGGGCTCTGTGCTCTCCCTTGATACAGTATCCCCTGTTAAGCCTCAGTTATATATTAAAGATTCTTATACACTGCCTCAACTCCAAAAAATCCTGGGAGAAATTAACTGGATGAGATCATGGATATCTATTACCACTGAGGAACTATCTCCCCTATTTGATCTTTTGAAAGGCTTGGATCTCTCCTCCCAGGTGACCCAAACTCCTTATCATCGTCAAATTTTTCACAAAATTCAACAAGCAATAGATCATTCTGCCTTAAAGATATATGATCCTGGCCTTCCCATCGCCATTTACCTTTTTTCTGGAGAGATGTTATGTATTGCCATGTTGGCGCAAGGAGGTGACCCCCTTCAATGGATCCACGTCTCAGTTGGGGAGCCCCTAGAGTTTATTCTGTGACTGATTAAGTTGCTGACTGTATTATCAAAGGCAGAGATGCTTGCACCCGGTTATTTGGGCTAGAACCTCACCTTCTTGTTGTTCCTTTTAAGCTGTCAGACTTTACCTGGCTTCAGAGAAATAATGACAGGGTTGCTTTAGCCCTTGAAGGATACTTAGGAAAGATTGATTGCCATTATGGTCCTCATAGATGGATGAGCTCATTTTTAAGACTAGATTGGAGACCCCCTAGGCTCTTCCTCCCTCAGGCTGATCCTAATTTTCTTACTGTATTTACTGATAGGGGGCGCATAGGAGCTTCCTTGGTGGCTTTTCCCCCTCATAAGAAGGGGCAACCATTGTTACCACTTAAGAGGGTCACCCATGTAGTTGAGGGTTTGGCACAACTTAAAGAATTGTTTGCAGTGGTATTAGCACTGAGCACTATACCTGAGCCTTTTAATCTGTTTTCTGATAGCCTTTATGTTGTTAACCTACTGCCTAATCTAGTTGATGCTTATATTAAATTAGATTCTAACCCTATAACTTCATTGACACTACAGGCACAATTATTACTCAAACAAAGACTTAATCCCATCTAAATCCAACATCTTCGGGGTCACCAAAATCTGCCTGGGTTTGTATCTGAAGGAAATGCCTTGGCAGATAAGATGGCATCTGCTTTAACTTTTCAAGAGGCTGCCAGTTTACATGAGTTAAACCACATTAACTGGAGAGGCCTCCATCACAAATATCCTTTGGTGTCCATCAAAGATCTTAAAAAGATCATTCGTACTTGCGTGCCCTGCCAACCCTTTCTTCAACTCCCTCGTTTACAAAAGATGGGAGTTAACCCCCATGGATTACGACCTAACAACCTATGGCAAACAGATGTTACTCATTACCCTTCATTTGGTAAACTTAAATATATCTTTCTCACTATTGATACATTCTCTCAAGCCTGCTGGGCTATGGCACATGCAGGGGGAAAAATCTAAACAAGCTGTCAGTCATATGTTACAATGCTTCGCTGTCCTTTGTTTGCCTGATCAACTTAAAACAAATAATGGCCCTTGCTTTATTAGTAAGGCCTTTTCCAACTTTCTCCAGACCTGGAATATTACCCAATCCACTGGCATCCCTCATAATCCTTGGAGACAGGCAATCATAGAATGTCAAAATCAAACTCTTAAGATCCAATTACAAAAACAAAAGGGGGCGTCTCTTACCCCCCATGATCAGCTGGAGAAGGCTTTGTTAATGCTTAGTATTTTAAATTTGACAAAAACAGATTTAGAAACACCATTCCAGAGGCACTGGACTTCTAAGATCTCATACAAATACATCCAGGTTCGCTGGAAGGACCCCCTTACCGGGGGATGGAGGGGTCCAGACCCTCTCATCACTGCGGGGAGAGGATTTGGATGCGTGTTCCCCCAAAGTGAAAAAAGGCCTATCTGGGTCCCTGTTCAGACATCAAATACCTTCCTCCATTGGCAGAGGGAGAGGATAAAAACCTTCCCAGGGTGTCGTCTCCCCCTGAGAATTTTCTTTCTTCTCTCTTGACAGAGAAGCATGAAGACTCCATTGATCTTACTCTACCTGATGGTGATATTCTGGCCATCGAGAGGAGGATTTGGAGATCCACATGAGGCCCGAATCATCAATGAATGATAGATGGATCAGGATTCATATGAGATAAGATAAAAAAACTACAGGAGGACCTGGATTGGTGAAGGAAAGAGCTCCAGGGACACCCCTTTTGGTCCTCCTTTGGCAACCTCCTCCCATACCTTACTCCCCTCCTAGGTCCCATGTCCATGATACTTCTCCTTGCAGCCATTGGGCCTTGTGTGATTAATGCTCTTAATTGCTTTATTAAAAGACAGATTGAAACTATCCAGCTTCACCAGGTCCACATCAACTATCAGATGGTTGCCACTCAGGAGTCCAGCTGTGAACATTTGGCCTTAGAGCCATTTGATGACTCCCTTTGACCATGAAACCCCCAAGTCTGGCCTAGCCAGGTGCTTACGTGAGGGCTGGTGGCCATAGATGGGTAAGTGAGGGCCCAGCCAGAGATCAACCTAAGACAGGACTTGTAACACTCAAAGTTGCAAACTCCCATGACGGGTAAGACCCCGGAGGGGGGCTCTCACATCTAAGACAGGCACAGTCACTCAAGTCCATACAGCCTGCTCAATCACAGGTAGCCCCTGGATCATCTTTAAAAAAAAAAAAACAGAAGGGGGAGGTGTTGGGCCTCTTTAGCAGGCCTGAGGCCTGCTGGAACTTACTGAGCCTGGCTAGAGTTTCAGGACCTGACTTTAGGTTTCGAATCTCATCTCCACAGGAAAGTTTTGTTTCCCTGGGATGATGTCACACCTATTCAACCACCTTCTGGTCACTTAATCACTTCCTATTGGTTACCCCATAATCACACCACCCTTCACCCTTCCCTCCTCTGCACAATCTATATAATTCACCCCCCTGTTTAATAAAGTTGAGCTCCTACTTTGACAGACCTCCCGGCTCCATTGTGCTCATGTGCCACAAAACTCATCACCCACGTCAGCCCCACAGGGTTGCCCAGCTGGTCCAGTCATCCCAAGCCGCACTACCCGCAGTGGCCTCTGAGTCCTGCGGTAGTTATTACTAATTGTTTGCCTTGGAGTTGGGTATTTGTTGTTGTTATTGTATTTCCTGGATGAGGGTTTTATACTGTTCGTATATCAATTAAGACAGGTTTAGTAGACAGGGGGTGAATATTAGTATGGTAGTGCACTTTATGATTTAGTACCTTGGTGATATATGAGGGTGTGTGTTGTAGTCCCTGAAGTTTTATATGGTTTGGGGGTGGCTATATGGAAACGTGAATCTACAGTGAAAACTGAAAGGAGCAGGATGGTACAAAGAGGTTTACTTCTCTTTGGGCTGGATGTGATGAATATCTCCCATGTTTGTAATGATTTTAGAGGACTTCATATGTATAGCGTTTGCCCCCTAGAGTTTTGATTGGCTATTCTTTGGACTGTGTTGAATTCTGAGGCAGTGTGTCCTCCCTAGACTGTAAGTGAACCAGAAGGGTGGAAAAGGTGGTATGGCGGTAACACACTGGTAGCACACTTCACCTGGAACCTGGAACATTGCCCAAAAGCCCACATAAGCCTGGGGCAGCCTGGATTGCTGCTCAAGCGGACCAGTGGGAGAAGCTCGGATGGGCTGGTGGGATTTACCTGAGACACAGGGTGACCAGGAGTGTCCGTGGCAGTGGGCAGGGGACTGACAGAAAGGTGGAAGTTGGCCTTCTTGACATTATTGATGATGAGTGTGAGTTAGAACCCACTGCCTGTGTAGTATTGCAGGGTTCCCACACCAGAAATTCTCCTTCTATGCCTAGACCTGGGTAGTGTGTACAGGAAACAGTTAAGACAGTGAGATGTGAGATGTAGAACAAAATTCAAAAAACAACATAAGCCACTGTATAGGTTACTCTTGTTGTTGATATTAGTGAACACTCAAAATCAAACAACTTAACCCCAGGCTCACTCACCTCTCAGCCTCTCCAGGACCCTCGCTTGATTAGCCATTGGCAGCCAGAAATGCAGTGTCGTATTTTGTTTTCCCTCTGCATTAACCTTCGGCTCATGTGGATGAATTGACAAAATTCATTTGCTCAGTTGGCTTCCACGGAAAGAAAATCCAAATCCAGACAAAGCGAGGCCTGTGCACCGCAGAGACACGAGTGTCTGCTGTCCCCTCCGAGAAATAAGCACGGGCTTATTTGTCTGGCTGTGACCGTCCCCGTCCTGTGTCTTCATCAAAGCCAGGACTGCAGGTCTAAGCAGTGCTTTATCCATCATAAGGCAATAACTGCCGCGTGGGTCTTGCGTGCAGCATTCAGGACTAGTGAAAAAAATCCCCAGTGACTGTTTTTCTCTGCCAGAGTGAACGCTGGCTGGCTTTCACCGTGGTGATGTTGCTCTCTGATTTGTTCCAGTTACAACTCAAGCAGGGCCAAGTTCCTCAGTTTTTCCCCTCCCGTTCGGGGGAGGGGGTTGGGTTTTGGAGACTCTTGCTCTGATGATGTGCTCTTCCTTTCCTCCCTAGCTACACGGTGACAAGCTCAGCTGTGATGAGTTTGTCCAGGGCCAACAGTTCTCACTGGCCTTTCCTCAGTGCTTAAGTGAGGAAGAGCTCAGGGGCATCATGGGAGAACAGGGAGGAAGAGCTCAGGGGCATCAATGGGAGAACAGGGAGGAAGTCCAGGGCACCATGGGAGAACAGGGAGGAAGAGCTCAGGGGCACCATGGGAGAACAGGGAGGAAGAGCTCAGGGCACCATGGAGAACAGGAGGAGCTCAGGGGCACCATGGAGACGAAGAGCTCAGGGACCATGGGAGAACAGGAAGCTCAGGGCACCATGGGAGAACAGGAGAAGAGCTCAGGGGCCCATGGGAGAACAGGGAGGAAGAGCCAGGGGCACCATGGGGACCGGGAGAAGAGCTCAGGGCACCATGGGAGAACAGCATGCAAGACTCAGGCC